>JAUJYR010000008.1:0-19187 GCA_033995805.1 Hermannia gibba
ACTCTGAAATTTGGCTCAGAGTAGCATTAGGGTCTAAACTTAATTTAGAAAACATTTTTATCCCATTATCATACTCCTTTCGAGTACTTTTGGGGGGGTCTTGGGGTGGTCCCCCCCCCCGATAATATGGTGAACATCTCTATACGCCCATCTCTGATAATAATGTGGGTTATACATGGAAAATTTTTATGAAACTGAAAATTTTTAGGTGCGGGATATATGGGTGCGGGTTATATACGGGAAAAATAGGACAATCAACGTATTGAGATTGGTTTTTTACAGAAGAGAATTTTACATTGCAAGTTTTCCAATACCTCTAATGCTAAGTAAATATTTGCCGTAATTGTGAACGGATTTGAATGCATAAAACTATTCTATTAACCAATGGTTTCCCAGTTCAGGATTAGATATTCAGATATTTTCTTTACTTCCCCTCACTCAATGTCAAACTTAATAATTGCTTAGTGAATAATATTTGAAAGTTAAAATAGATATTATTTTATATGTAACATGAGATTGCATTTTAATAAGAGGTATAGACTTTTTTAAATAAGTGACACAAATATATTAATAATTGAAAACATAATTAATCATAATTTATTGATAATTTATAATTAAAGAAATACAAAAAATAGCTGCCTTGAAATATTTCACTATAGATAAAAAATATATTAAAGAGAGCTTAACCGAACGTCAAGACTCTTAAGACCATTTTCCAATTGATTGTTTGCTATTTAATCTCATATTTAGCTGCCGTTTGAAAACTAGTTTAACTTAAATTTGACAAATTAATAGTTTATGATATAAATAGCAAACAAAAAATCACATATATTTAAATCACGTACCGGTATATCAAAATGTTGTCATTAAATATTAAAACATTATAAAACTTTTTTAAGTAAAGACTACAAGTGAAAGGCATAGAATTGTGAGCCCATGAAGTTGACCAGTTTTCTGGTATTCACTAAAACACAAATAAAATTACTTAAAGATTGTGATTGAGATGTTTTTATGTGTGGAATGAATTTGGCACTAAAGGCCACACAAAATTTGTGTACCAGAAAAGAGGTCAAAATCCGAGAAATTGGATTAAGTTACCTAAAAAATATCCACTTAAATAGTTAACAATTGATTAAAACCTAAACCAGAAATAATTTTTAATTAATGATAAAAGTTTGAGAGAAATTGATGAAAATGAGAGTGCAATGAGTGGATGATTATGTGAGTGATTATGGATGCGATAAATTAATAAGTGAACACTTGATAAATTAGGTTTGGATTTAGACTTAGATCAAAATCTATTCTACAGAACCTATGTTGAGATGCATCACATATTATGAGATGTGGGATAATAATCAGGCGACGGCTCTGCCACAGGCTCTGGTGTTGTGTACAATGGATTTGGGAAGTCTGGCGGATGGGGCAGTGGTCCCGCGCGCTTGGGTTTACGCCTGTAGGCCATTAACCAACATGATATGGCAACAGCAACAGCTACCAAAGCCAACAGTGTTGTGATAATCATTGAAATAATTAAACCTAATTTTGGTAAACAAACGTGTTCTATATCTTCTACTTTAGGACCTGATGATGAAGGCAGTGATGGTTGAGGATCACGTTTCTCGAATGTGAGAATAGCATTGGACTGAACCATGATTTCCTCTCTAAGAGCTCCTTCTTTGAAGACATCAGTGAGTAAAAGATCTTCATCATTGACTTGACGACGTCTACGACGTCCATAAGCGTCCACACCGTCACAGTTGACGGGAGGACATGAGCCGAAACAGACTCTAATATTACATTGAAATCTTAAATTATTACTACTCGGAAACTTGAATGCATTGAATCGAGCCATCAGTGACTTCTTGTGCGGGTCGTATTCCCAGTTACCGAATATGCTCGGATCAGTTGCACAGCCATTGGCATCGGTCACTTCGTACTGGAACTCACCGTCATCTTCCATAGTCTTTGCGATACAACTTCTTGCAAAGCCTCCATATATGAAGTCTGGCTGAACATCAACTTTGAGTAACAAATCATCGCCTATTTCTGCACTATTGATCTCTCGACCCTCTAAAGTACAGATTGACATAATACAAGTCGGTGGAGGACCAGTATTTGCAATGGTTCCCGATGTGGTAATCATACTGACATTGAAGCCAAGTGTTATAGTTTTTTCACCGGTATTATAGACACATTTGATGTGATAAGCTCTGGCACGGAATGTAACTAATTTTGGATGCTTTTGGATAATCAGAACAAAAGACGCTTCTCCGTCAACATGTATTAGTCCGCAGTGACCAAAGAGTACTTTGAAGTCCACAGAGTCTCCTTCACCACTCGTAACCAATCTTCGACATTGAGGGTCTTGACTGTGACCTTTCACGTAAATGATTCCATCGAATCGATCCAATTGAACCGCAACTTGGACGCCATCAGCCAAACACATAACTGCAAAAATTCATTTACGAATAACATTTAATTTTTGTTTTCACAGAACTTTATTCTTTTTATTTACCGAGAATTTCAGACGGAGGAGGAATAGTTCGAGATTCAACAGGTATTTCAGGCTCGATATAACAGCCAACTTGTTTGTCATACGCATCACCTATTCTGGCTTTGGGACACGTGCAAATTGCTTTATGGTCACGTGCTGTACATTCTGAATGAGGCCCGCATATGTAACAGGGACCTTAATTTTAAAAAAAATTAGCAATCAATAAGCTTTCAATTTGGTTCAACCGCCAGTTTAATTAATTGTATACATACTTATGCATTGTTTGCTTCCATAATCACATTCTCTATCATTAGCGCAGTCTTCTGTCGAACGACAGCCATCTATTTCTTTACATCCCTTGACATACGGGTCTCCGATAGTGTCGACAGGACAGCTGCACTCATAACCACCGGGTTTGTTATTACATAATGCCCCGGAACCACAAATGACATGCAAACATTCATTTAAGTCAACGCATTCTCCACTCTGATGAAGTTCATAGCCATGTGGACAGACACAGAACCCACTTGCGCTTCCTGTATAAACGCATTCTTCGTTTTGCGGACACGGGTTTGTTGTCGTACAGTTTTCTGATTTAGTAAAGCAATAATCGTTTTCACGGAAAAAGTTCTGAGGACATCCGCAAGTATTGCTATCCAAGCAAATCAAATTTCCGGGACAGTTATGGTCAATACCACAGCCAATTTTCTTGAAGCAAAGCTTGAATGGATTTCCTTCGTGACCGGGAGGACAATAACAGTCTGATCTATGATTCTCTGTCCTGCAAATCGAATTTTGACCACACTTTTGCTCCAAATGTCCTCTTTCGAGACATGGGTCTGAAAATAATAATTATAATTAAATCATTTGAATTAATGAATGATTTTTAGTTATAATCGTGTTTACCATAGCATTCTCCTGAGCTTATATCACACTTTTTAATCAGAGCGCAATCCGAGTCTGCTCGACAGCCTCTCAACACCGGTGGTATTAGTCGACAGCCCTCTCTATATGGGTCGCCTTCATAGTAGTCAAGACATTTGCACTCATAAGATCCCAAAAGATTAACACAACTGGCATTCTTCGAACAGACAACTCGAGGCTCTTCAATACATTCATTTAAATCTAAAATTTTTAAATTATTATTAATTGAGAATTGCAATTGAGATTATTAATTGATGAACAAACCTTCACAGGTACCACTCAAAGACAGTCTGAAACCTCGAGGACATACACAAAAACCACTTTCAGTGCCACTGTATATGCATTCTTGATTAGTGATACAGGGATTAGTTGTCGTACATTTTTGGCTTTTTTCTATAATTAAAAATTTTCCAATTAATATATTCTTCATATAAATTCATGTTGTAAAATAAGAGTAGATCTAATTGAAGCACTCACTGGAACAGTAATCTAATTGTCTTTCAAATTCTGAAGGACATCCGCACTTGTTATCAGACAAACAAATTAAATTTCCGGGACAGTTGACATCAGTAACACATTCCACAGGCTTTCTACAGATTTCATATGCATTTCCAAAATATAATGGTTTGCATTTACATTCTTTTCTATGGTTAAGAACAGCACAAAATGCATTTTGTCCACAATCATGATCTTGAAGACATGGATCTATTAATAAGACAATGATATAAATTATTAATTGAAATAACCTGAAGAACCAATTTAAAGAATGACATACTTATGCATTTGAATTCTATGCATGCCTTATCTTCATGACAGTCAGAGTCGTGCAAACATTCTTGTTTTGGTGTATCCGCTATTTTTCAATTATCAAATAATAATCAAATTATTAAAATTCAATTTCAATAGATTGAATCACATTTATCAATATAATAGTCTGCTTTGATATTCTAATATTATACTTATTGCAAAATCACTTACCAAAGCATCCCTCGCCATAAGGATCACCAGAATTTCTTGGAGGACACGAACATTTATAATGTCCGGCAGTGTTGATACACATGGCTCCGGGTCCGCACGGGAACGACTGCTGATCGCATTCATTAATATCTCGACACAAACCATCGGATGTCATAACGAAACCTCGAGGACAGATGCAAAAGCCAGTGAAGTCATTGTTACCGCTGTAAACACACTCTTGGTTTTGAGGACAAGGATTATTGGTTGAACAGTTGACACTTCTCACTAATGAAATTATGATTAGTCAGATGTTTGTAATATAAATGAATAGAAATTTGATTTACAAATGCAGAATGAAGAAAATTGTTGGAATGGCTTCGGACAACTGCAAAAGTCACCCAAACAATTGAGATTTCCGGGACAGTCGGGATTTGATGAACAAGAATCACCTGATTATTATTTAATTACTGATTAATTGACTTAATTTCAGATAAATGTACATAAATGTATAATACACATACGTATTGAACATTCAACATATGGGTTTCCTCTATGACCTGCAGGACATGTGCATTCAGCTCTTGAGTTCACAGCTTTACAGATCGCTCCTTTACCACAAACACCAGGTTTTGAACATACATCTGAATAATGAAATTATTTAATTATAAATTATAATTTATAATGATATTTGATTCGATTTGGGTAATCTATCAGTACATTGAACTGATGTAACTTACCATAACATTCTTGTGTGACAGGATTACACCTTTGTTCATTCTTGCAATCAGCATCATGGAAACAAACTGGAAGTGGTGACCGACAACCTGTAGTTCCATAAGCATCGCCTACCAAAGTCATTGAGCACGAACACTTGAACCAGCCAGGCAGATTGGTGCAGCTGGCTCCAGGACCACATGGGACTCGCTCTTTCAGACATTCATTTATGTCTATACAATATCACAAAAGTGTCAATAAGTTCATAGAACAACAAATATGATAACAAACCTTTGCATTCTTGATTTGCACAGACATATCCATTACCACAATCTTTGTCGACTTCACATTCAACAGAGACTTTAGTACATTGTCTTAATGGGTCGCCAGTATAACCGGGCAGACAAGAACACTGTGCCTCATGTTTCTCAGCGCGACAGATAGTATTGACGCCACACATGCCTCCGATACTGCATGGGCTTTGACAGAAACCATTAACACAGGCCTTGTCGAAGGGGCAGTTGTTATGCATTCGACAGCCAACTATTTAGAAATAAATTTAAATCAAATTCTGAAGCAAAGCATTTGATTTGGTATAAATACCAATGCATTTTTGTTTCAAACATATTCTTTCGAGACCACAGTCCTCATCATTTCGACATTCCGGAGGTATTTCTAAAGCAAAATCAATTTCCATATTAGTTTTCAAATCCAAAATTTTAAGCATTAAACAAAACAATTTTTATTGTATGAAAATATTCTATTACCTCTGCACTCGACATCTGGATCACCTCTGTAACCACTTGGACAACTACATAAAGCCACGTGGTTAGCTGGTGAACAAATGGCTTCTTTACCACACGCGCCACTATGACTGCATGGATTACTACATTTGCCTCTAACACAAGCTTTATCTGAAGGACAATGACTCGATGTTCTGCAACCATCTATTAATTTGAAATTCAATTTTAGTAGTTATGACTTTTCTAGAAGTTAACAGAAAAGAGTTTAAATTCGGACTTACAAACACATCTTTGGTTTTGACAGATATGCTCGAGTGGGCACTGAGGATCGGATGTGCATTCGGGTGGGGGTAATATTCGTTCGCATAGAACCTTAGGGTCTCCGGTATAATCAGGTATGCACGTGCATATTCTATCGTGATTCAATGGCTTGCAAACAGCATTCAGACCACAGGCACCAAATAGGTTGCATGGATTTTGGCAGAGTTTATTTATGCATGATTCTTCAAATCTACAGTTAGCATCATTTCTACAGCCCTCTGAAGTGACAAATGAATTTTAGATAATTCAGTATTCGTAGTGAGAAAATAATAATTTATAGGTGAATTTGATTACATACCGATACATTTATTAGTTTCACATATTTTTCCTAAAGGACAAGCTTGATCCTGTTCACAATAATCATCAGGAACTATTGAAATATTGGTAATTAAAATACATATTTCGAAAAGACCATATGTAAAGTTATTATCATACTTGGCTCGCATTTGACAAATGGATTTCCTCTGTAGTTCTGAACGCATTCACATCGAGGTCTATGATTGAATGGTTGACAGTTGGCATTAACTCCACAACTATTAGGTAATAGACATGGGTTCTGACACGTGCCGTGAATACAGGCCCGATCTTCGTGACAATTGTTGTCGAGACGACAGCCAGATATGCATTGAGTATTTTCACAGATTTGTCCCAAAACGCATTCACTATCTTTGAGACATTGTGGCGGAGCTTCAGTGCAGACAACGTTTGGATTACCTTTGAGTCCGGGCGGACACGAACAGATCGAAGTGTGATTGAAAGGCCTGCAAATAGCATTACGTCCACAAACAGCAAACAGACTGCAAGGATTCTGACAGATTCTATTAATACATGACTCTTCCAGAGCACACCCCTGACTATCCCGACATCCGATTAGACAGCGATGATTCTCGCAAACAAGTCTATTACCACAGTCTGTATCGCGATTACATTCTCTCACGTCTTGAAGTGGTCTGCATTCCACACGAGGGTCGCCAACAAATCCTGAATGACATGAACAGACAGGTCTGTGAGCATTTGCAGAACAGTCAGCGTTAATACCACATGAGTTGGACAATTCGCACGGGTTTTTACAAACTCTATTATAACAGGCCTGGTCTGGAGTGCACTGATCATCACTACGACAGCCTTCAACACATCGGGGAGACTCACAAATGTGGCCAAAACTGCATTCCTTATCATTAGCGCATCCGATAATTTCATAAATATTTTCTCTCTCACAGGCGGCAAATGCATCCCCACTAAATTCTGGCGGACAATTACAAACTGCTCTATGGTTTTCTGATTGACACAAAGCGTTGTGGCCGCACGCGCCAAATACACTGCATGGATCTTGACATCTCTGATTAATACAGGCCATGGTATAAGAACAGGTATCATCGGTTCGACACGCGTCAATGCATTTCCCATTTTCACATATTTGACCGGTACCACAGTCTGCATCGTGCATACAAACTGGAACTATAGCTGGAGTACATTGAATGCTTGCATCACCGGTGAAGCCAGGAGGACATGAACATCTTGGTCTGTGTCCTGCTATACTGCATAACGCGTTTACACCACACGAGTCCGGATAATCACAAGGATTAAGACATTGTCGATGAATACATGCTCTGTCCTGTTGACAGTTATCATCGAATTTACAGCCAACTATGCAAGTATTTTGTTCACATAAATGCCCGAGAGAGCAGTCCTTATCATTACTACATTGTTGTGTCGGAAGTTTAATAATAATTTTGCAATAGTCATATGGATTTCCTTCATAGCTTGTTGGACAACGACATTGAGGTCGATGTAATACAGGTTGACAAATGGCGTTTTGACCACAAGGGGTTTGTACTGTACATGGATTGACACATTTGCTGTTATAACATGCCTTATCGAAAGTGCAGTCAGAATCCCTTCTACAGCCAGTTATGCAGTTTCCGTCGTCACAAATCTCTCCGGGATTGCAAGCGGTGTCACTGTAGCACTGCTTTTGGATTGAGACGCAATAGTGATGCTGACAGACCTTTCCGGGAGCGCAATGACTATCTTCTTCGCATTCATACTCAATGCTTGGTTTCTTTTCAACGCAATGGACTTTAGGGTCTCCCTGAAAGTTGGGCGGACACGAACACTCTGACTTGTGATTGACTCCTTTGCAAAGAGCATTGAAACCACACGAACCAGTCTCAGAGCATGGATCACTACATCTTCTGTTAATACATGATTTGTCAAAAGCACAGTTGGCATCAGCTCGACATCCGATTATACATCTATTGCTGACACATATTTTAGAAGATCCGCAATCATTATCGATATAACACTCTTCTTGTTCAACTTGACACGATTGAGTCGGATCTCCGGTATAGCTTTCAGGACATCGACAAATGCCTTCGTGATTGATTGGAATGCATTGAGCATTGGTTCCACAGATTTGGACAGTGCATGGATTTTGACATAACTTATTAATACAACCTTTAGTGAAATCGCAATCACTGTTACTTCTGCAGCCATCACTACACCGTCCGTTTTCACATATCTCAGACGGTCGACACTCGTTATCTGAAACACAACCGGATATTACCGAACATTTGCCTGATTGACAGACATAACCGACGGGACAGTCTTCGTTCTTTCTACAAGTCGGCAGTTCTATGCACTCGGCCTCTGGATTACCGGTATAGTTTGGAGGACACGAACATTTGGGTCTATGATTGAAAGGAACGCATTCAGCATTTACACCACACGAACCTCTAAAACTGCATGGATTTTGACATTGTTGTGAATAACAGGTCATGTCGAGCGCACAGTCTTCTTCACGACGACATCCTGTGAAACATTTTCCTTTCACACATATGTGTCCGACAGCGCAGTCTTTGTCAGCACTGCATTCATATCTAGTTATGCACTGCCTATGAATACAGAACTTGTCTATAGAGCAGTCAGAATCAGATTTGCAAGAAATAGCTTCCTGTGCTGGTAAAGTGCATCTTATGGTCGGATTTCCCTGGAATAGTGGTGAACACGAACAAACGGGTTGATGTGCTTTAGGTTTGCAGAGAGCGTTCTCACCACAGACACCACTGAACATACATGGGTTTGTGCACTGAAGACTAATACAACTTTGATCATCTGGACATCCATTGTCAGATCTGCACCCGATATTGCATTTGTAATTCTGACATATTTTTCCTGTTTCACAATCGACGTCTACAACACAGTCCATTCTACGACACGCAACTTTCGAATTTCCAGTAAATCTTGTCGGACAGGTGCAGATGGATTGATGATTAACACCATTGCAAATGGCATCTATTCCACATGCTGTAGGACTTGTGCATACGTTAAGACATTGTCTGTTAATACATGATTCGGTTGACTGACATTCTGCATCAGATCTGCAACCGGGAGAGCATTTTCCTCCGTCACAGACGAATCCATGCGGACAGACCTCATCGCTGGTACAGATAATACTACACAACTTCTCAATACATTTTTCATTGTCGAAACATTCGTTATCACTCTTGCATTCAATTCTACAAACAGATGCTTCGCAACGACTTCCGAGACCACAAGAATCGAATACACTGCAGGCTGTGCTTACTCTTACACATTCGACATATGCGTTTCCAACCGAATTCTCTTTACACGAACAGACCTTTTCATGATTACTAACAGTGCAAACAGCATTAGTACCACAGGCTGTGCGACTCGCACACGGGTCTATACATAGATTGTTAATACAGGCTTCAGATGAAGCGCAATCAGAGTCGGAACGACAGCCAACATTACACGTGTTTTGCAAACAGATTTCACTGGAAGGACAATCTCTGTCTTTAGTGCAATGGATATGACATCTGCCGTTTGTGCACTTCTCATCTACAGCGCAGTCTTTATTAGCACTACAGATAGGTCTGCATCTATTGTTTGTACAGAAATGGCCAGAAAAGTGACAATCAATGTTTGAAAAGCATGCGACTGACTCTCTCATGCATCCGACGTTAGCAGTTGGTCTGCCAACAAAGTTTGTCGGACAACTACAACTGATTCTATAGTTTACGACATTGCATAATGCGTTTGGACCGCAGGCAGCACTGCCTTCGCACGGATCCATGCATTGATTTCTGGTACAAATCAAATGTTCTGAACATTGAGTATTAGAGCGACAGCCAGTTTGACACCTATTTGTGTTGCAAATTTCGTTTTGTTGACATTCACTATCATGTCTGCAAAGTAGAGCGCAATGCCCTGCGAAACATTTTTCTCCTAATGCGCAATCTTTGTCTGAACCACATTCTGCTTTACACCTGCCCTCCAAACACATGTGATTATGTGGGCAGTCAGTAGTGGACAAACACATTCTCATAACTCTAGTACATGACAGCTTCGCATTGCCATTGAATGCTTGTGGACACGAACAGACGGGTTGATGTGAAACCATATTACAGATTGCATTTGTTCCACAAGCAGTCGGAGTGTCGCAAAGGTTTTTACAACTGTTCAGAATACACCCCTCTTTGTATAGACAATCATTGTCTGTCCGACACCCGACTTGACATCTTTTGATGGCACAGATTTCTCCAGTAAGACATTCCTCATCAGTAGAACATCCCAAAAGACACCTTCTGTCAGCACAGATTTCATGTTGAGCGCAGTCTTTCGCAGAATTACATGGTGGTCGACATCGTCCTGTGTCACATATCATACCGAAAAGACATTCGTTCTCAAAACTACATGTGGTTGGGATTCGAACACAACCTCTTCTAAAGTCATGCGGATCACCACCGAAGCCATCAGGACATGTGCAGAAGCTTTGACGGTTTTCGATTTTGCAAATAGCGTTTGAGCCGCAAGCGTCAGGCTTTTCGCATGGGTTTTGACACATGAGATTACCTTTGAAATCAGGCTCACAAACAGCATTGGGAGGACAGTCAGAGTTACCATTTGGACATTCATTAGGACCACGACATCCCGGCTCACCATAAGGAGAACCGATTGTCTTTTCTGGAGGACAAATACATTCGTGACCACTGATTCGGTTTTGACATATGGCCGTTCGGTGACAGACTGGTTGAGCGCAATAATTGATTGTTTTACAGCCAACAATAGGATCTCCTTCGAAGCCTTCAACACAGCGACAAATGGCTGAATGATGTTCAGCATTGCAAACAGCGTTATCGCCACAAATTCTTTGATTACTACACGGATCGACACAATTATAGGCATTGCAGACTTGGTTTGATTTACAGTCTTGATTATCAATGCATTCAATCGCTTTGCAGCCATATTTCTCATCAGTTGGATTACCAGCGAAACCCGGATGGCATTCACAGACAGGGACGTGATTACGGACTTTACAAACAGCATTTCGACCACAAAGAATGCTTTCACATAAATCTTTGCAATCGTTAAGCCCTCTCTCGTCTGAACGACAGCCCAAATGATCGTCACATTCAACATCTGACTGACACTTGCTTTCAATTTTCGAAATACATTTCCAATTAATGCACTGATAGTCTTCAGAACAATCTGTATTTGTTTTGCAAACTTGAATACATTTTCCGACTTCACATCTTTCGTTTTGATTGCAGTCTCTATGAGAAGCACATGAACTGCGACAGTAATGATCGATATAACAGAATTCAGATGTGGGGCAGTTATCGTCGATATCACAAGGAAGACGTTTTCTACAGCCCGCTATTGGATCTCCGAAGTAACCCTCTTTGCACTTACACGTGTAACTGTGTATTTGTGGTACACAGTATGCATTGTCTCCACAAGCAGTTGATGTCTGACAAACATTAACGCATTTATTTTCAGAGCAGACATCACTTTCTTTAAGACAGTCCAAACTTGTGGTGCATTCGACTTTTTCACATCTAACATATGGATCTCCCAAATAATTTTGTGGACACGAACAGCGAGGTCTATGATGTACTGTAAGACAGGTGGCGTTCATTCCGCAAATTGTTGGGTCATTGCATCGGTCTCTACATTTGGGAATACCGGCAACCAATATGCAAGTGGCAGAGTCGGGACAATCAGGATCTCCATTGTAACAAACGTCAGGCTCATGACAACCGGGTTGAGTGTATGCGTTACCGACCAGAGAGTGCGGACACTTGCAACTGAAACTGCCCGGAATGTTGTCACAAACGGCAGTGTTATGGCATGGATGTAACCGACATTCGTCTACGTCTACACATATCAGTCGACCGTTATTTTCAAAACCTTGTTCACAACGACAGGCTGCCTGTCTGTCTCTGATAACACATGTCCCGTGTGGCCCACAGTCAACGCTATCGCAAGCATTTTCGCAGAGAAAGTTTACACATTGCCTATCGTAAGGACAATCAGCGTCGTGAAGACAGTCCACTTTCTGACAGCCATTCAATCTATTATATGGATCTCCGGTATAGAAACCAATGTTAGGACATTTACATAAGACCTGATGATTGGATACAACACAGAGTGCATGCGGTCCGCAAGGGTTTATATCACACAAGTTTACGCATTTGGAAAGTCCATTCAGGTCACTACGACAGGCAGCGTTCTTCGGACAGTCACTGTCACCGCCCGGACATTCTCCAGGATTTTGACAACCAGTGAATCCGTCTCCGATTTCTCCTTCAGGACACATACATCTATAGCTGCCCGGAATGTTATCACAAATACCAGTTTCGTGACAGGGATTTCTTGAGCATTCATTCACATCAACGCATCCCAAACCTGTTTTGAATTCATATCCAGGAACACAAGTGCACTGTGTATTAGCGCACACTTGGTTTACACTGCAATCTCCATCTGATCTGCAACCGGTCACACAAATCTGATTACTGCAAACCTCACCGATCGGACAGTTGCTATCACTTGAACAAGTCATTGAACAAAAGCCTTCAATGCATTTTTCACCCTCAACACACTCAATGCATGCGGCTTTGCATCTGAACCCCTGACATGACAACCCATCCGGACATCTCTGTTTATCAGTGCAGTCAAATATCTTTCGTTTGCAGCCCATTATTGGTGTCGGATGTCCTTCAAATCCAGGCCCACAACTGCAGGTCAGGTTATGATTTCCAACCGAACAGATAGCATTCGGTCCACAAATACTCTTTATTTCACACGGATTTTGACAACGATTTTGAATACAAGCATGATTTGAGTCACACTCGGAATTATCTCGACAGCCGATATTGCAATAACCTTTTGAAACACAGGCTTCGTTTGATGGACAGTTGTCGTGAATCACACATGCCTTGACACAGAAGTTATCCACACATCTCTCTCCAGAAGCGCATTCTGTGTCGAGCGTACATACAAACCGACACTGACCGTCAACACAGGCCTGACTATCGCCACAGTCAGGGTTCGATGTGCAAAGTCTCGATATTCTGGTACAGCCTCCTAATGAGTCTGGTTCTCCTCTGAAGTTATCCGGACAGCTACATATGGCTTCGTGATTACGGGCCACACAAACAGCATTTGGTCCACATTGAAGTCTTTCGCAGGCATTTTTACAAAGAAAAACACCGGTGGGATCAGGCAGACAGACAGCATATGGTGGACAATCACGATTGCCTTTTGGACATGAGTTGGGATGTCGACAACCACGTGATCCTTTTTCATGTGCGTCTCCGATATAGTCAGGAGGACATTGACATGTATACGAACCGTGAGAGTCAATACATTGGGCCAATTCGTGACAGGGATTTGATTCACACAATCTTATTGGTAGACATCCAGACCCATATGGATCTCCATTATATCCAGAAAGACACCTACAGTTAGCACTGTGTGCCTGCGGAACACAAACCGCGTTAGAACCGCAACCATTAATGCAAGGGTCGAAACAATATTTCTGGTTGGCACACGCCTTGTTCTCGGGACAATCCTTGTCTGTGATGCATTCGACTCTTCGACAACCTTCTCTTTGATCGAATGGATTGCCAACAAAAAGTCCACTTTGAGGGCAACGACATTCTGCCTGTCTATTAATCATAATACAAACCGCATTCTTTCCGCATTCGAAATGTCCGCACCCATCAACACATTTCCTGATTCCACTATTGTCAGGCAGACAAACATCATTAGGATTGAGACAATCAACATCTGCATCACATGCATGTAACGGAATCTGAACACATCCTGATCTACTCTGTGGATCACCAGTGAATCCAGGATCACATTTGCACTGACCCTTATGTAGAATGGAAACACATCTTGAATTTGGAGTACAGGTGAAGTCGATACAGGCTTCGGCACATTTAGTTATGCCAATGGTTGTGGATTTGCAGTTTTCAAACGATGGACAATGAGTATCTTCATTACATTGACTGGATTTTGGTTTACAAACAGCGTTTTCATCCCTAACAAATCCTCCGATGCATTCACAAAACGCCGTGTGATTGGAAGAAATACATTGTGAACCAGTTCCACAGCTTGTGAACTGACAGGCATTAAAACATTTCCTGAGGCCGTCGTTCATAGGTTTGCAAACATCTGTAGATTCCGGACAATCAAAATCGAATTCACATTCATTGGTTTCTTTCTTTCGACAGCCATTCAGCACATTATCTGGATCTCCGATATATCCTGAAAGGCAATTGCATTGTCCCTTATGATTGACTGCTTTGCAGATAGAATTGGGTCCACAGTTGACTGTAATGCATGCGTCGACACAGTCTAATATACCGGATGGGGTCGAACGACAGGTCTGTGAACCTCTGCATTCGGAATCCCTCTCACATACATTCAACTTAACCGGTTGACAGCCTTTGATCAGATCATAGGAATCACCGTCAAATCCTGAGGCGCAATAACATTGTGTCTTATGATTGTTTGCTCTACAAATTGCATTTTTGCCGCAATTAATATAAAGACAAGCGGCTGCGCATTTTCTAGTGTTTGCCGTATCTGTTCTGCAGACACTATCTCCTGGACATTCTTCATCTGATTTGCATTCGTCCGGATCGACACACATATGGAACGGATCACCGATGAATCCTTGTCTACACGCACACTGCGCTCTGTGATTCGATGACGTGCACACAGCGTTCTCACCACACAAGAAGTGCTCGCACGGATCTCTGCAGATATTTATGTCTTCAGGCCCTCGAACGCAAATAGCATTTGAAGGACAGGTCTCATCGCTATAGCATTCGTGGGGTATTTTATAGCAGCCAACCGTTCCATCTGAAGGTCTACCGGTATATTCTTCTTGACAATTACAGGTCACGAAATGATTGTTTGTAATGCAAATAGTGTTTGGACCGCATAAATTGCTTGTACAGCCATCGATACAACTTCTGACTCCATTTTGATTCAATTGACAGACCTCTGCTGTTTTGCAATCAGTATTTGATGTGCATTCGTCTTTAGGAGCACAGCCTCTCAGAAGGTCTTCAGGACTACCAAAGAAGCCTTTTCTACATTGACAGCTGCCATGATGTTCGACTGCAATGCATTGAGCATTGGGTCCACACTTGACTGAATCACAGGAATCGATGCAATCTAATACACCCCTTCTTGTTATAACACAAACCTGATCTTCACGACATTCACGATCGGATTGACACAGATTGGGAGCGCACGCACCGGTGGAGTCACCAGAGATTCGAGAATAGCCCTGAAGGCATTCACACTGTGGTCCATGATTTCTAGCAATACAGTGGGCACCATCTCTGCAAACATGTCCAAAGCAAATGTCAGCACAATCTCTAATGTTTTCATTGGTTAGAATACACTTCTTATCGGGAGAGCACTGGTCGTCTCTGTCGCATAAGTGCTGAGGAGGTGTTTGACAACTTCTTATGGCATCACCAATAAAACCGGGTAAGCATTCACAAAGGGCTTTATGTGATTTTCCAATACAGTGAGCATTGAGACCACATCTGACATTTGCACAAATGTCTGTACAGTTTTTCAAACCATTCTGCATTCGACGACAGGCCAGATAATCGGGACAACTGGTGTCATCAGCACAGGTCACCTGCAATGGTTGACAACCAAATCTACTATCATAAGGATCTCCAGCAAAGTTAGGTCTGCATTCGCAATAAGGTGAGTGACCTGTTCCACGACAAACTGTATTAATACCACACTGAAAATCTTTGCAAACGCTTTGACAATCTTTGTATCCCTGAGAGAGTAGAGCACAGGTCTCGTCTTGTTTGCAGTCACCGTCTTCTCGACAAATTGGAGGATTACATCCTAATTGCAAGTCATAAGGATTTCCATCATAATTGCTTTGACAAATACATTCGGGTCTTCGTCCAAGTGATTGGCAGTAAGCGTTCGGACCGCACACTATGCTATTGCAAACATCGACACAACTCCTGCCGCCGTCTAATGTCTGACGACATGTGTGACCGTCGGCGCATTCTGTGTCTGCATTGCAGCTGATAGTTATGGGTTCAGTGATTCCTGAAGTACATCCCTTTTCGAGGTCATTCGGGTCCCCAGCGTGTGCTTCTTTGCAGAAACATTGAGGTTTGTGTTCAGTGCACACACAGTATGCGTTTGGTCCACATTGAGTGGTATCACAAGGATCTACGCATTGGTACCCGATTTCCTTGTTTACATGATTGCATGCATTTGTTGTTTCGCATTGAGAATCATGTTTGCATGCATTCGGCTGAACACATATTCCTCTGAAACAAACGGCACCATTCGGACAATTGAATGAAGTGGAACATGAAGTTCCGACTCCACTTATCTGGTCTTCAATGCCAGCTTCTCGAGGTGGCTGACAGGCATACAGAGGATTTCCGATATTACCGGATGGACAAACGCATTGAAAGCTTCCGATGACGTTAATACAGTTGGCACCGGTCCCACAAGGGTTGCCCTGAAGACATTCATTGACATCTTCACAACCAAGGAATGGGTTGCCGTGCAGTCCTGCCGGACAAATACATTCGACACTATTGGCTCCTTCCAGACATTGTGCACTTTGACCGCAAATTATATTATCACATCTCGGAACTGATGTACAGGATTTGTAAGGGTTCCCGCTATAGCCTGAATTGCACACACATTTATTGGGTGTGGAATATGTGCAGTGAGAGTTGAGACCACATCCTGGACTACATATGGGTGGCATTGGCAGTGGTGGAGCACACAGTATATCAGGGTTTCCAACGAAAAATGGCAGACATTTGCATTGGTGTGTGTGAAGTTCGCATTTGGCTCCGACTCCACACTTGTTATCACTACATCTCTCCAAACATTTTCCATCAACACAATCCTGTCCTGAAGAACAAGGTTTGCTTAGTGAACATCCGGAATCTGGGAAACATCCGCCTCCAGCCCAAGGGTTGCCATTGAATCCAGACATACACTGACAGACACCTATATTTTCACTGTTGACAATACACTGAGCATTTACGCTGCACCAGACATTCGAGCAGGGACTGACACAGCCTTGGATGAGATCATTAGGATTGCCAGTGAATCCTGGCTTGCATTGGCATTTAGGCTCGTTTTTGGTGGAAACACAATCAGTGTTGGGACCACAGATTGCAGCCAAACAGGCATCTATACAAACACCTGCTTTTCTATCACATGCAGTATCATCGGGACAGTGTTGGTTGGATTCACATTTCGCGGGTCCAAAACATCCGGTTGCATAGGGGTCTCCATCAGCCCCCTGAGGACATTCGCATTTATAACTTCCGAGAACATTAACACAAATGGCACTGACAGCACACGGACCGTTCGGATCAATTGGCAGTAAAGATGTGCATTCGTTTATATCTGTAAATTAGTTGTAATTTTATTATTTATCGTCAAGTTATTTATCAGAATTTGATTTGAATATACCATAACATCCAGTATTAGGATTTCCAGTGCATCCGGTCTTACAACGACATTGGGGTCCAACGGGTCCTAAACTGCACTCTGAGTTCTGACCGCATTGATGCCAATCACACGGATCTATTATTTATCATCAATATATTCAATCAATTAATAACTTACATTAAATTCACTGTTTGTATACATACGTTTACATGTCTGTCCGTCTTGAATGAAAGGTGGTATACATTCACAAGTTTTACGCTGACATTTTTCATTTGTTGGACACTGACTATCCTTATCGCACGATTGGTCTGGAATAATAATTCAGATGAGTTTTTAATTATTTTGTATTAAACAAAACTTACATATTCGAGTGCATCCATCTTTGCCTATTCCTGAATATCCGGCAGCACAAAGACATTCATAAGAACCCGGAAGGTTAATGCATTCGGAATAAGATCCACACAATTCAAAGTCATTCATTTCTTTGCATTCATTGATATCTCTGCAAAAGCCATTGGCTTCGAGAGTGAATCCTTTGGGACAAATACAATATCCAAAGCCTGAACCAGAATGAATGCATTCTTGATTTTGAGGACAAAGGTTTACAGTCGAACAGTTTCGACTCATAACTGAAAAAATAGAAAAAATAAAATCAATAAATAATTTGTTTGATTTATATTTTGATATCACTTACGAATACAATAATCCCCTTCTCTTACAAAAGGTGTTTGACATCCACAGTGTTTTTCATGATAGGGATCATCGATACAAACAGTATTTCCGGGACATTCTTTGTCTTTCAAACATTTCATAACTGAATTCAAATAAAATTGATTAATGATAATAAAACTCAAGTGTAAATCGTTTGACTAACCGTCGGGATAACAAACTGAATATGAGTTTCCAGTGTATCCGCTCGGACAGTGACATACGAAACCTCCGTCCAAATTAGTACAGAAGGCATTGAGACCACACGGAGACTTGGCCAATTCAGTACACTCATTCACGTCTTATAATGTTTTTATAAGGTTATCACACTAAATATACAATATATATGTCAACTATAATTACCTCTGCATTGTTCTCCCACTGCATCTCTTATATAACCTCTTCTGCAAACACATTGATGAGATTTGATTGTTTCTATGCATTCTTCATTCAGAGGACACGGATGACTGTCTGAACAAGTGATTTGTTCTTTGCCTGTGATTAAAATATTTCATATTAAAATTGCTCAGTTATATCATTAT
>JAUJYR010000009.1:0-18688 GCA_033995805.1 Hermannia gibba
CCTTTATTGCCATTTAATAAAAAGATTCATTAAGAATATTTGTTTTCAAAATCAACATTTATCACTCATTCAGTATAGTATAGTATTATGATAATTAATCAATGGAGAAAATGGTAAAAGCACTTTGGTGATTACTTTTTTCTTAAGCTATGAAAACTGATATTTCAAGTAATATTTTGTTGACTTGAATTTGATAAACTAATTTGATTCTAAAATTTATTCTTTAATATCGAATTGGCTTAATGGTCAGATAAAATGTAATTTGTAATACTGGTAGGTAATCTTATTAGACTTTGATATACAGTCTATCTCCGTTATAGTCAACCGTAAAGTGAAAAAATCTCTAAAATCACATCTTACATATCTTACAAGAAAACTCTTAGCTATAGGATATGTATATGTGATTTTTAAAAAAAATTCAATTTACCCTCTTTTCCGGGGTATATCCCGGTTTATCTGATCAAAAAAGTGTAATTTTTGAGCAAATAAAGCTTGTGGTTTATACGTAGAGTGCGGTTTATATGCAAGTACAAAATTAAAATTTATTGAAGTTTGAATCGAAATTACAAATGAATGATTACAGAATTTTTCGTTAGATTCTATGCCCAAAACATTTTATAAGCGATAAACGCTTCTAAACCTTTTGGGTATATTTGAAATTTCTAGAACATTCCAGCCAGATCGGGTGAGTCTTCATCCCTGGATTCATAGTTTTGAAAACCTTCCATATTATCTGAGTCCAAGCTATTGAATAATTCCATTAATTATGAAACAACTTTTAGGTGCGGTTTATACATAACGTGCGGTTAATGTGTTGTTAATGTTTTTGTTTTTGAATGAGGCTATTTCCATCTTCCGGTTTATACAGGGGGTGCGGTCTATACACCGGAAAATAGGGTATAAGGTTTGGTTACACGAATTCCCTAAACTCAGTTCAAATGTATTGTTGCATAAAATGGCTCTAAATAAGTAGCGGATAGTGAACCCGATGTTTAAATAATTCTTTGAATAGAATTTTATATAAAATTTGATTAACATTTAGACTAAAAATGGTTTTATTAATTCACTTCTTTTTGATATTATCAACAAAACTATCCATAAGTTTAGAGAGAAGTAATAATAAAAATGAATATTGTAAAGGATTCCCAACATTAATAATACAGAGGGATAGTATTGTTATGAATATAACATTATAGGGTTAAAATTTGACTTTAAAAATGCAATGACTAGCAAAACCGGGATTTGTTACTAATTATTTTTTATGTTTTTTTTATTACACTAGAAAATATCACAGATTGGTAAATAGAATAAATTATATAACTATGTTAGTGCTTCGACTAGAGATATGTTGACTATAAATCACAGGGTTTAGTAAAATGTTTTGACTTAAAAGAGTATTTTATGACTAGCGATGACCAGAATTGGATTTAATTAAAATACAAGAAAATAGATTTGAGGACAAGTCATAACACCGGTTTAGTTACCAATTTTTTGGTTAAAACTATTTGACTGAAAGGATTTTGTATTACTATTATTGCTGACTTAGAGTAAAAAAAAACAAAATCACGGCTTTTGCTGACTTAGATTTGTGTACTATAGATTTCATATTTTATCACAATAATAGTATGACTATAACTATCACAGCCTGTTATTAAGGTTTTTATATCATATATATTATAAAGTTCTTTAAATAATTATCACAGTGTTATCAAAAATGGGTAAAATGTATTTTTATATAAAATAATTGAATAAATATTTGGTGACCAGAATTTTGACTATTATTATGCGGGATTTGACTGAATGATTGGTAGGACGAGATTATCACTGGTATCTGTTACGAGTATTCATCACAGAGAGGCGTTTGACTATCAGTGGACTAGAGAGAGTAAGTTTGCCACGAAATATCACAGCATTGGAATTGACTGGCTCCAAGCACTAGTAAAAATTGCTGACTAGCATTCGCTATCACAGATAAGTGGGTAAATAAAATAAGTATAAAACTAACTTTTAAATAATAATTAAATTTTATATAATTATATGGCTCTTCCCCTCCAGATTCTCCTTCGCAATCGAACCCCTCCCAGTACCCGCCAGTACAGTTGTCCTGCATAAGGACACCTCCCGCCGTACACAGTGGTGTGCATATTCCCTGCATAAGGGAATACCTTCAGGTAGTCGAAGGAAAGGTCTTAGTTTTTTTTTGTATGTAAATTAATGGTATGCCTACTTAAGGCTCCCGTCTTGGCATATGTCAACACTGAGTGACTGCATAAGTTGCTATCCTAAAAAAACTGACGGAAAGCGTGACAAATTCATGAGATATTTCTATATATTTCTTTGGCACCCGTCTTATCTCGACTATGTGTTTACGACACTAGAAGGGACCTTACATTGTGAACCTTTTTCAAGACAATGTTCTTTTAATAACACTTTTCTATCAAATTTCACTCACTTTTAATGTTTAACTAGAGTTTAAATTGCCATAAAATGCTTGCAGAAGGTTTAAATAAATAAATTAAGCAAATGCTAGCACGCCTGCATGTTAGATTATAACAATTAAAGGTTTTAAACTGAATTAAGGCAGATTTTTAACAGATTGACAAAAGTTCCCGACATAGCATATTTCCCATAGAAAATATTTTTTTTAGTGTAGTGGAATTTTAAAATTGTAGGTTTAATCAAATTTAATCAGAGCGATTTTTAAACCTAACAAAATGGTGGCAGTGTGCGTGGTAACCCTCTAATTACACAAATAATTTTGTGTAAACCTTAAAACACTCAGAAAAATAAAGTTGAATTTTTTTTAGTGAAAATTTTAATATATTTGCTTGCATTGAATAAGAAATAATAATCCAAAAATCAAAATGGATTTTAAAAGTAAACTGAATTTGATTTTTATTTTGTTTATTGCCTGTATTTTTGCTTTTGGCTTGAGTTCATTCGACCAAACAAACCCAGTGTTATGGAAAGCCTCTAAACAGCATATTTATACGGGAATGTCTAGAATTGTAATGCACGTACATTATGAAAGCCCGTGTATTATTTTTAGAGATCAGTTATTTAAGGAATATAATCAGAAAAACTTAGAAATTCAGTGTGAAACTAGGTTTAATGTCAGCTTTGTTGATCAGATGTATAAATTTTGTGCTTCCCCTATACAATTACCTAATAATCAAACTATTTTTATCAGAGAAAAAAGAGCTGTTTTATTAACAATAGGTATTATTTCATTAATTGCGGTCGCAGTCTCAGCTACTATAGGAGTTGTTTCTACTGCATATGTACAAGTCAATGAGGTTAAAGCAAATCTGCAGGCACTAACAGAAAAGCAAGAAGCCTTGTTTAATAGTGCAAAAATTTTAGAAAATAATAATGAAAAAATCAAAAGAGTTTTGGAAGCTATTCAAAGTCAAGTAGATGAATTAAATATTCATGTTTATACTGCATTAGGAGCGATCAGACGTCTGCAATCAGACATCCCTTATGTAATCTCTGCTATTTCAACATTGCAAGCAAATATGTTGTTATTAAAAGATAGATTATTAGATGTTGGTAGAAAATGGAAATTGGGTATTGTTGATGAAAAACTCTTTGACATATTTAATTTCACTTTACCGTGCAGTTCAGATTGTCCGCTTAGTACAGCTACTCCGGTAGACTGTATTATAGATGAGAAAAGACTTGTAGTCAGTTTGACATTTGATGTTAAACTGATAAGACCAAAAACATCTGTTTTAATTGCCAATCCTTTTAAAATATACTCAAGACAAGAGAACAGTTCATTGTTATGTTCTGTATCTTATGTAGGTCCGCGAACCGCAGTCTATGAGGCCACACATGAATGTGTTTTACCTTTATACAATTCAGACCCCGATTTTCAGGACAGTATGATAATTACTAATTTTGACAACTGTGATAAACCACTTCCTGAGAATATTACAAGCAAATATTGGAGAGCCGATACTTGCAATGACGTGCATACTATTATGAGTGAAGACATTGTGCAAGTGAAGCAAATGGCACCTCATAACTATATATATTGTGACTCTTATGACATAGAAATCTATGATAGAGTGACAAAATGTCCGCCTTACCCATTCAGAGTACCTATGACAGTTTCCTTTAAAATCGGTAATTATGATTATAAAGCAACGCACTTAGAATTCAGTGGTAGAATGACTTTTGCATCCGCATTTTCAGAAAGAGTAAATTTTCATTTGACCCCTCAAATGCAAAGCTATGATTTGAGTAAATTAGCAAGAAATACATGGCAGGAAATAAATAAAATAAATACTGATCATAAAACCAATAGTCTTAAAATGACTAATAGTTATGAAAGTTTAAAAATGATGGATTTTTCTCTATTTATCTGTCTGATAATGTCATTATTTGTTCTAACATATTTTATAAGGAAACACAGAAAGCAGGATAAATTTAAATTATTGAGCAAAGTTAATACGGTTAGTGCCATAGAAGATGATGTATTAGCCTCTGAACCTTTAAGAGAGCATCCAAGTGGAAGCTCTCCTAATCCTAAAAGGCATAAGACTTCAAAATCAGTATATTTTGTTGCCATTTTCTTTTTTGTATCAGTAACCGCGTTTCCTGACCAATTACCTGACAAAGATAAAATGTTAATCATTGAATTGAATTATGAGAACCCATGCACAGCTTTAGAAAATTCAGTAGCAACCAAATTAGAGCTTAATTGGTGTTACGATAGATTTAAACAAACTTTTATAAATCCTATTAAAAGATTTTGTATTAATATGATAAAACCTTATATACTGAAAAAGACTCTTTTCAATAATAAATTATATACAGGGCGTAAAAAACGAGAGATTATGGAAAGTGATAATAAAAAGACTGAGAATCTTAATAAATCAGAAATTTTAGATGGTAGAGTCGATGTAATTGTTAAAATGGCATCCTTATCCTCAAGTTTCTCTAATACAGAGAATATTGTCCTCACTATAGGAAGGAAGTGGTTAGAAGGAAAAATTGACACACAGTTGTTTAATTTACCTCATTCCCCGATATATAATAATATATCAATAGAAAGTCTAATGCCTAAATTATGCGTACATGACGAGACATGTCGCGTAATAAGACTTCAATTTTCAATTGATCAGATCTCTTCCAGAAAAGATTTAATGACATATGTTGCACTCATGTCCTCTGTGATTACTTTTTGTATAATAGTGATAATTTATGTCATTTGTTATAAGCTAAGGATAGGCTGGCAAAAGATCGTTAATCAAAACGAGAATAAGCACCGCATTGTGAACCCCTATATTGAGGTTCATAGATCCGCACCGCCTCCTCCCCCTATGATTTAAAAAGTTAAATATATGTTTGTCTTGTTAAAATATATGTTTGTTTCATTGTCATTTTAATATTTTATACACACAGAAAAATAAGATTGAAAACATTTAATCAAATTTGGGAAAATATAAATTAATAAACACGGCTAAAAAACAGATCAGCAGTGCTATTGTCTCGCTAGATACTAGTGATTCCGAAGCAGAAGCGGAATCCATTTTTAGTGAAAAAGACTATCAGTTATCAGAATCGGAATCTGTGAATTTACAATTATTAAATCCGTATAAGCTTGATTTTACCGATAATAATTGGTTAAGTGATTTTAATATAACACCGAGAGAACCAAATTTATCGCCTTTATATACACCTTTAATCACAAGAGTCGATCCTGAAAATGAACGTTTTTATATAGCAAAACATTCAAATTCGCGTTCTGATTTGACGAGGTTGTCATCAGTTGGTGATATATTATATTCAGATCCAGTACTAACAACAATATCACAAACATTTAATACAACAACATTAAGTTCGGATTACACAAACATTCACTTAGGAGGTATACGCTCAGTACCTGAAAGTTACGCAACGGCGTCACAAATTAGAAGTGTTAGTTCACAGGATTCGTTATCTTTAGCTACAGAGGCAGATACTGTAGTAGAAAAAACGCAATCAAATTTCAGAACTGATTTAGCGGACTATAGAGCGCGGCTTTTACAAAATTTTGATAGTCAAAGAAGTAATCAGAGTACTTTGATAAATCAAAATACAGAAATTGAAGAAATTATTGATAGTAATAATAGTACTATCAATCCCAGAAGTTATCAAATATTTTCCCAATCTATTACAAACTCATCAACGCCTAATTTTAACACAAACACGAAAACAGTTTATACACAATCAGGGTATATTTCGCAACCACACACTTATACAACACAAAATCAGGCTAAACCTAGAATTGTGAATAGAAAAATACATATAGTTAAAAGATCAGAAATTAACAACCCTGTTGTACGTAATCTATTATTACAACACAATAGAAATATTGCACAACATCCTTTAAATATGTCCATTATCCACCCGAGATTGTTTTCAGGTGAAATTGGTCAAAATGCATATGATTGGATTAAGAGGTTTGAAGCTCTAAGTTCCGGTAATCTGTGGTTAACAGAGGAACAGAGAATTAGACATATGCATGCATACCTTGATGGTACTGCACTATCGTGGTATGATTCAGAAATGATTAATCCAGCATTAGACACCTGGAATGATGTAAAAGATAGATTTTTAAAATTCTTTAATTTGCATAATGATATTGAAGATTTAGAAATAAAGTTACAAACTAGAAAGAAATTACCTAATGAATATATGTATCAATATTTTCAGGATGTAAAGGATTTGTGTCAGAGAATAGATCCAAATATGAAAGAATCGAGAAAATTGATTGAGTTATATAAAGGTTTGCCTAAAGATTTGGGCCAATTTGTTTATATGTTAGCACCGAAAACAGCCGATGAATTGTATGAGAAATTAGTTCATGTATTGAAATCTAAAAATATCGGACTGGAAGAAGAAAGGAAAATTATATCTCAAGTTGCAATTGCTTCACAAAGTGAAGCAAATAAACAAAACGTAACTTTAGATGATGTAATGAGAGAGTTAGAATATATGCGAATCGATAATAGACAATTAAAAAACCAAGTTAACCGTTTAATGCAAAATTATAATCCAAATTATGGAAATAATAGAAATTATAGCAATAATAGTAATTTTAACAATAGTAATTACAACAATAATAGAAATCAAAATCAAAACAACAATAGATTTAATAATGCCAATCAGGGGTATAACAATCAAAACAATTTTAATCGTAATTCACGAACCACTGATGGCAGAGTGATTTGCAATAAGTGCAATAAGCCAGGGCATATAGAAAGATTTTGTAATACAAGACAAAATACAAACACAAACAATAACAATTCACAAACAAGAACACCAGAGACAGTAAATTCATTAAATACAAACCCAAATTCAGTTCCAAAAAACTGATAGAGTTTCCGTTGAAACCATTCTCAACGGAAAGTCCTATATTTCATTTAACAGATAGTTTAGTTTTTATAAATGTATATATTAATAATCAAGAGTTAAAAGTTGCGATTGATACTGCGGCTGGAATCAGCCTAATAAAAGCATCAATTGCAAAGGCATTAAATTTGAAAATTATAAGCGATAAAGCAGTTATTGGTATATTGCCAAATGGTCAAAATGTGACATTAACTGAAATAACCGAAGTTAAAATATTATATAAAAACAGTGAATTAACACTGAAAATGTATATTCTTGAGACGATAGCAGCAAATGCGTTACTAGGAATTGATTGGTGTAAACGAGCTCAAATTAACATTCAATTTGATCAGAATGACTATAAGATTGAACCCAAAATCTTCACTGAAACGCAAGTGTCAAATAAAGTCAAAGTTAAAGATACATTAATAATCCCGCCAAAAACTACAATTTGGGTTCTGTGTCTTACTAACTTTGCAAATAGTGATGTTATATTTGATCCAAAACTGTTTATAGAAAAATATCTACCAATCTTTGCACCAAAAGCACTTTTAACTGTTTATGATGGTGAATTATACATTCCGATAGTGAACATTGCAAATCATGAAGTTAAACTATTTCAGAATCAATGCGTTGGCAATTTGGAAATATTTTATCCTGAAATATTAGTTTATCAAATACCAGTTGAAAATGATAATAGTTTCAATAATGCAAAGCTCAAAGATGAATTAATTCCAACAAATTTTGATATTGGAAAAAATTTAAATAGCAATGAATATGACAATATCAATGACTTCTTAAATAAGAATAATGATCTATTTGCATATACTGAGTTAGAAATTACTCGAACAGACTATATGCAGCACGAAATTGAAACTGGTGATTCACTGCCTTTGCACTCAAAACCTTATCGCAAAGCTCCTAAAGAACGTGTAATAATTGATAAAAAAATTGAGCAAATGTTAGAGGCAGATGTTATAGAGCCTAGTATCAGTCCGTGGGCATCAAACGTTGTTTTAGTGCCTAAAAAAGACGGCTCTGTTAGATTTTGTGTTGACTTCCGTCCACTTAATACTGTAACAAAAGCAAATGCATACCCAATGCCAAATTGTAATGACGTATTAGATTCATTAAATGGTCAAAAGTTGTTCACAACTCTTGACTGTCGCAGTGGTTTTCATGCTATTCCAGTAAAACCAGAAGACAAAGAAAAAACCGCTTTTACTTGTCATAAAGGGCTTTTTCAATTTAAAGCTATGCCCTTCGGTTTGAAGAATGCCAGTGCAAGCTATCAAAAATTAATGGATCAGGTGTTGAATACTAGCATTTGGACCATATGTTTATGCTTTATAGACGATATAATTTGTTACGCAGTTAACCTAGAGCAAATGATCGAAAGGCTCAAAATTATATTTAAAAAACTCAGGAATGCAAATATAAAATTACACCCATTTAAATGTAAATTTGCCTACGACAGTGTCTTGTTTTTGGGTAATGTGATTAATGGCGAAGGAAAAACAGTAGATAGAAGCAAAGTTCTAGCAATAGAACAAGTAGCCATACCTCAAACAGTGACGGATATAAAATCATTTTTAGGAATGTGTGGATTCTATAGAAATTATATTAAAAATTATCAAATAATAGCAAAGCCTTTGACAAACCTCACACAAAAAAATATTAAATTTTTGTGGTCTGAAAAATGTGATAATGCATTTAATCTTCTAAAAAAACTATTAGTAGAAGCGCCTGTTTTAAAGCATTATGATGAGAATTTAGAGACAAAAATTCATTCTGATGCCTGTGACTATGGCATTGGAGCCGTTTTAGTACAAACTCATGAGGGCAATGAACACCCTGTTGCGTATTTAAGCCGAGTGCTCAACAAGGCTGAGATTAATTATACAGTAACAGAAAAAGAAGCATTAGCAATAGTGTGGTCAATAAAAAAATGGCGACATTTCCTATTAGGAATAAGTTTTACTATCGTCTCAGACCATCATTCGTTGTGTTACATGCTCCGATCTTTTGACCCTAATGCTCGCATCTCAAGATGGTGTCTTAGCCTGTTACAATATACTTTTAAGATCATCCATAAATCTGGAAAGGCTCATAAGGATGCCGACTTTTTATCCAGATACCCTCACGGTCAAGACGATAATTTTGACGCCTTTGATAGCGTTACTTTATATAATTTTGATGCAATTGATGTAAAAACATTGCAATTGCAGGATAACTATTGTAGTAAAATTATCAATTTATTGAACAAAACAAGCAAATTAAAGTTCATAATGATTGATGAAATACTTTATAAGAAAGCAGCAGATAAAACACTTTTGGTTATCCCAAAACTCTTACGAAGAGATGTGTTATACTCAATGCATAATTGTATGACAAGTGCACATTTAGGTGTTGCCAAAACATATGCTAAAATTAGACAAAAATACTTTTGGCCACGATTATTTCAATCAGTTAAAAGTTACATAAGAGCTTGCTTAGATTGTTCAACTAAAAAAGCAATGAGCAGACCATTAAAAGGACCATTAATTCCAATTGAAGTGGGACCAGTATTCTCGCATATAGGAATAGACTATTTAGGTCCTTTACCTCTGACAGCAGAAGGCTATAATAATATTATAGTATGCCTTGATTATGGAAGCCGATGGGCTGAAACCCAAGCTGTTAAAGGCCAAGACGCGATGTCTGCGGCAAAGTTTTTTGTTGAAAATATTTGCCTAAAGCATGGATTTCCTAAATTCATAACTTCAGATAATGGCCCCGCATTCATCAGTGAATTGTTAGAAAATGTGTTAAAATTAACACAAACTAAACATATAAAAACAACACATTATCACCCAATGGCTAACGGTTTAACAGAAAGATTTAACGCCGTAATTACTGCATGCATTTCTCATTATGTGTCTGATAATCAAAGACAGTGGGCTGATATTTTGCCATTTATTACCTTTGCATATAATACAAGTGTTCAAGCAACAACTGGATTTACACCATTCTATTTGACATATGGTCGTGATCCAGTTTTGTTAGCAGATATAGCATTAAATCTTGAAGTAGATTCTTTATATAATGACAGAATTAAACTAATCGAAGAAGCTCGAAATATAGCGGCACAAAAAATTAAGGAGTCACAAATTAATTCTAAAGAGTTATATGACCAGAAGGTCAACGATTATGCGTTTAGCATAGACGAGTTAGTTCTCGTGTACACACCTTCGAGAAAGAAGGGTAAATATACTAAATTCCTTCATCGATTTTATGGTCCTTACAGAATTGTAAGGAAAACTTCAGATGTGGATTACGAAGTTACAGAAATTGGCCCTAAACGAAGGCCTAGGACATTCGTAACACACATCAATAGATTAAAACCTTACAATCCATTCGATGAGGAGATTGATTCTATTATTAGCGCTGATAATATTATCGATGTTAGTGATGTAAATGAAATGTCTCCGGAGACAGAAAACATGGTTGAATTAGAATCCAAGGTCATAGATACGGCTAGCATGACAACGGATGATTTAATGGAATTAATTTGTGACGATCCTGAAATAAAAAACAATCATATAGTACGAACCAGAATTGGTCGTGTGTCCAAAAAACCAGATAGACTTAGTTATTAATAGATTCCAAATAATAGTTAAAGTGAAATTTAAAAATATAATTAAAAATAATTATATTTAACAGATAAAATAATATATGAAAACAGAAATTCAAGAAAATGCAATTCATTGAAGTTAGCACATTATTGTATATAACCAGGCAATCATTAATAAGTACACCAGAATATAATAAAAAATCTACTAAAGATGGAAAATTTAACGTATCATGTGCAGTGACAATACATGATGAAGAATATTTTTCTTCTTACATACATAAAGATCGATGCGTTGCTATGAATTGTGCAGCGATGTATATGTTACAGCAATTGAATGTGCCATTAGATTTGTTATATAAATATGAGCCTATACCTCATCCGGTGAACACGCTTTGGGATAAATTGTCTGACACAATACGTTTTTGCCCAAAAATCTTATATGCACACCTGTTCCTTAGAGAAGAGGTGTATCACATATTCATATATGAAATAAAATATCATAGTGAAAATGAAAATTTAACTGAACTTTTAGTGTCCACAATATTACTGTTAAAAACCTTAATACCGGAATATAAAAAGAAAGATTTAGAATACCGAGAAACAATAAGAAATGAACAAATTAGAGATCACGCGGAGTGCCGAGCATTAATAAAGAAATGCTTAGATGAGGCGAAAGAAACCAGAAAATACCTGGGAAATGGTTTATATGAAAAGAAATGATAAAATAAATATTTAGGGTATCGGGAAAAAGGGAGTAATAATCATTTTTAGTGCAATCTATTGTTGCATGAGAAAAACTGCAGGGTGTGGAATAATCGTAAATCCTGCGTAATACAACATACACAACAGAACAGGGGTATCGCCAATTTTTCATTTAATTAAAATGACTTTGTATATTATAGACAATTCCTAATAAATAATAAATCATGGGAAATAAGAATTTATGGGCTCAAAAGAATGAGATATTTAATAACTATAGAGTGAATAATGTTTTTCTGAAGTTTATTCAACAAGGGATAAGAGACTTTAAAGATAATGAACAGAAGAAATATGTGTTAATAAATGACAATTTAATAAGTAAATGGAAAATTACAGCACAGATTAATAAAAAATACGTCATTAGTTATGTAAAGGACAAATTTATATGGGGTGAAGGAAAAAGTGCAAGTGATTCCGACTTAGATGCAGTCAGACAATTAATTGCGACAGTGCATTTTTATGTTGATACGGGCAAATTACAAAACACAAAGAAGTGTCCGTTAATAAATAGTAGTAAGCCACAATAAAACATTAATGAATTGAATGAAATATTATCAAATACAAATTTAATGAATAGTGGAAGTCGTCGAAATGCAAAACGACGTCGAAAACAAATAATAATACAGAAGCAGAAAAGTGAAAGTGAAATGAAACAATTATCAGAACAGCTTGAAAGTTCATATAGTTCTTTAGCAACATTCAATGAGTTCGAATTACCTAAAGTAAGTGATATGAAGGTAAAAACTCAATCCAACATTATATTAAAAACACTTGTCTGCCCTTTCTGTGAATTTGAATCTACGCGTGTATTAGACATGTTAGAGCATTCTAAGTTATGTGTTAATAATTTAAATTTAGTTCTCACATGTGATTCAATAGTGAACACACCGGCAAAAAGATGCTTTGATAACCGATATGGTAGAAATGTATTGAGAGAACACTTTGAAAAGCAATTAATAATGGTGCCTTTAAATAATAAATATACAACTGAATATTTCTGTCCATTATGTAACCGCATTTGTATAGCAAATAATGTTAATCCGCCATCTTTTAAAGATGAATTTGAACGGATAAATCATATATTTGCGCATTATAAACAAAACACTTTGTGTTGTATATTATGCAATTTAAACCAAAATGCTTTTATACCTGATTGTACAGTGCAGGCTATGAATCATCTAAAAAATTTTCACATACTTGACTCAAAAGTTCGCATGAATTTACGTGTGTGGAAACCAGGAAACGCAGTATCTTTTAATTTAATGGATTTTTTAAAAGAGATGTTCAAAAAGGTCGGAATTTCCAAACTTGAATTCCTAGCAAAAGACATCATAAGACAAATAGCACCTAACAGTTCTTTCCGCGGTGGTTCATTATACTTAGTTAATCATGGAAATCAAAGAATCGATTTAGTTTCAAAAATAACTAAATTAAACACCAATATAAATAGTGATAATAAGGAAAAATATGTTCAACAACCATTAGTGCTTCCTATTGCCACAGAACCATTTATGTGTCAAAGAATAACAGTTTATCCTTCTGATTATAATTCACTTAATCATAAAACCTATATCACAGATACCATAATAATAGTAGGTATGAGAATAATGATTAAAAATAAGTATAAATGTGAGTTCGATAAAGTACTGGAACAAATATTAATAATTGAACCATCTATAAGTATTAAAGTAATAAAGGATAAAAAGTTGTTTGATAATTACATTTCCAAATCTTTGCAAATAATAATCCCTATATGCGAATCAAATCATTGGTTTTGTATTACTATTCATCAAATCGATGGTTTTTATGTAATAACACCATTTAATTCTTTGGAAAATAATACCCAACATGAGAAATATTGCAAAGAAATAAGTGGTTATTTAGTGGATAGATCTGCATTAAACAGAAACAAGAGTATACCGCAGCAAAACGGATGGGATTGTGGACTTATCGTTCTCAACAATATTTACTACTTCATCAACAAAGAATACCTGATATTAACTCATTTGAAGGCGTTATATGACCGCGTACATTTCAAGAACACCATTTGGGCAAATAAAGACATTTAAAATTGATTATATTTTAACAAATGAATTTTATAAAGATTAGGTTATGGTATTTACTTAAATTTTACTATTTTTATATAAATAAAACTATTATATTTTGATAAATGAATTTTATAACAATTAGGTTATGGTATTTTCTTAAATTTTGGATGTTTATATAAATTAAATTGTTATAATTTTATGAATGAATTTTATAATGTTTAGGTTATAGTATTTTCTTATTTTTTTTTATATTCTATATAAGCAAACTTTTATATTCGATTAACAAAACCCTATGTTTTATGTTGTGATAAAGGTTTATATTTACATTCTATATATAATATTGAAAGTATCCTTCTGAGGACAGTTCGGATCTTGTGAGGGAGTAATATTATGTATAGAAAATTTGACTGTAGAAATGCTGATGACTAGTGATAACCGGGAATGTAATGTTATAGGTTTGAATTTTTGACTTAAAAATTGTGATGACTAGAGAAAACCGGGTTTGTTTCTAATTATTTTTTACGACTTTTTACAACTATAAAAAAAATATCACAGATAGATTTGTATAAATTACATACAGTATTTAGTGCTTCGACTAGAATTTCAATGACTATAAATCACAGGGTTTAGTTACAAAACTTCTGACTTAAAAGGATTTTATGACTAGGCATTGACCAGTATATAGGATTGATTTAAATACAAGAAAATAATTTTTTAAGACAAGTTTTATACCGGGTTTTGTGACACTATTTTTTTTCATTAAAACTGTTTTGAAAAAGGTTTTTTAGGATATATTATTTTTGACTTAGAGTTAGAATCACAGTTTATTTTTTACTTTATTTTGACTTAGATTTTGCATATCTTTATCACAAAGAGTTATGACTAGCAATATCACAGTCTGTTAAATAGGGTTTAAAAATATATAATTGTTAATATAAATATTTTATCACATTTATAATAATATCACAGTATTATCACAGTAATGTATGGTATTTTATATTAATTAATTAAATAAATATTTTGACCAGAGATCTGACTATTATTGTGTGATATGAATTGACTGTGGGTTTGATTGGACTAGTAAATCACCGGTGACTGTTGTGCATTGTTTATCACGATTGGATGTTGGACTAATTGGACTAGAATTGTGGCTAATTTGTGGCTTTGATTAGAAGTAAGTATATCACAAAATATCACAGGATTTGACTGACTTAGATCACTGGTAAAAGTTTTGACTAGCATTTGCTATCACAGATAAGAGATGAATAATTACAATAAAATGACTAATTTTAATTAAATAAATAATTTTAAATTAATTTTATGTCTCGTCCCCTCCTGAACTTACCTTCGTGCCAAACCCCTCCCAGTGCCCACCAGCACACAGTTTCGTTGAGTAAACGAATTCCCGCCGCATATACGGATATGCTAATTACATTGAGTAAATGTATACCAATATAGGAAATCGAAGGTTTGTTATGTTTTAAGTGTATAATCTTTATTAAGTTCATACCTACTAAAGGTCCCGTTTTGACATTAGTCAATACTTAGTGACTGAGTAAGTTGCTTTCTAGAAATTGTCGGAAATCGCAACGAATACATGAGATAATTCTAATTATTTCTTCGGTGCCCCGTCTTCTCTTGGCTATGTGTTTACGACCATAGACGAGATTTACATTGTAACCATTTTCTAAACAATGTCTTTATAATAACACTCTTTTCTATACGTTTTCATTTACTTTTAGTTGTATAAATAGAGTTTAAATCAATATAAAAAGCTTGCAAAAGGTTTAAATAAATAAATTAAATGAGTGTTTGCGTGTCTGCATTTTAGGTTATTACAATTAAAGGTTTTAAATTGATTAAAGGAATATTTTTTAACAATTTCTAGAAGTTCCCATCTTAGTGGATTTTCCAAAGAGAAAAATTTTCTCAATGTAGAAAATAGAAAAAATTGTAGGTTTAATTAAATTGATTTAGAGCGATTTTTAAACCTAACAATAAGAAAATGTCCGTCGTCAAACAGCCAATATTAAGAACTGAACCTCAAGAGAATATCGTTAATTTAAAGATTCCGATGGTAACTAGATTCGCCAAAACATCTACTATTCAAATTGTAAGTACGATTGACCCAGATTGTTGCAGAAGTAACTTGAAGAGTGGGAAACTTAAAATGTGGAGGATTTGACGCCTGTAACTCCAGATGTTAGGTTCTCTTTGACACGGTTGGAGACAATATTATAATCAAAGGACTGGGTAAAAGTTAAACCGAGTTGTTCTGGGTCAACAAATGTACGAGCTATTCAAAGATCAACTTTGAGACTAACCTTTTTAAGAGTCTAAACTAACCGTCTCCTCCGGCTTTCATAAGGGTTTCAGTTATAAAACACACACGTTTTAACAATGAATAAGCATTTATTTGTTTTTTATGTTTTGTATGAATAAATAAATCTTGTTAAAATTGTCTTTATTTAAAATTAGAGTCCATATTTGTATTATCTTAAACATTGGTGGTTTAATGTAGCTACAAATTCCCGAATAAAATATAACTATACAAAAATTTGAAATGAAATCCATTCAATGCTTAACCATTATATCGTAAAATATAGACACTTTATTAAACCCAAGTTGAATGAAATAAAATTTATGGATACATAATTATATTTTCCAGAATGATAATCGAGGTTTAATTTTAGAGTATATGAACGCAGGTCAAGTTATAACATTCCTTATTTTAGTGGCTTAGCAACTCTTTAGAGATACCTGAGTGAGAGACTATTGAGCTATCTATATAAGGCTGCATAGAGCAGTCAGAAGGGATCTTAAGATTTAGACTCACAAAATTTCACGTTTAGTTCTATTCAAATATTCATAATCATTTTGTATTTGGTTTTGTTCTATAATAAATAAAAAGGTTTTAGCAAGCAATATAGTGTAAATTTTTAGGCTTCGGCTCATTTTCTAACCTTGTTCTCCCTTATAATTTTCTCTGAAATATAGGTGATAGGTTAAGCTAGATATTAATATTAACTGATGAATTAGATAGAATAGAAATATTGGATAGTAGTTTGGATACTTAGTTGTGCTTGAGTTTATAGTTATTAGTAATTGATATGAAATGAGTTGCCAGTAGGTCTGTCAACGCTAACAGAACTGTTTCTATGTCTGAATATGTTAGGCTGGAAGCAGCTTTGTTGCACATGATTGCAGCAAAAGTTGAAAAAACACCTTAAACTTAGTATAATTTAGCAGCTCGACTGGAACTAATATTATATAATGAATGTAGTTTTAGTTTAATTATTAGTGAATATATGATGTAAGTAATGTATAAATTAAACACGCAATGTTTACATATAAAGTATAGGTTTAACATCTAATAAATCTATTAAGTATATAAGTAATATTTAAACAATTTAATTCTCAGCTAACTAGAAATAAGATACTTACTCTCATTTTTTGTTAATAAAATATCAAAAGCAATTCTGCTGAACTCGCCAAAAATACTGTGCTTACGGCAGAGAACAGATTCCAAGAACTATATAACTGCATCACTGAATCGTTTGCAAACGTTTCAACACGAGTTGATACATCGAATTTCAATGAAATGTCCGTAAAGGCTAATAACTTTGTTGGGATAAATGTAGTGATGTCAAATAACCACACAAAACAACACAAACAGTATAGAAAACGGAATAAAAGTTTGCCGCGAAGATAGAAAATATATCAAAATATAACTTATGAATATATTTCAAATCTCAATTCTGAATGGTCCATTTTGTTGTAAGGTTTAGATCAAAGAGTTTCTTGAGTCTTATTATCTGTCCAGTAGTAGAACAAGATATTTCTTTTGTATTTGATTCCTGCTCCAAACCTAAAATCTTTTCTAAATTGTATCTATAAACTAAATTCAAATTAAATTAAATTTATTCATACCGTATTTGCATCTTTCGGAAATATTGTTGTCCAGTTGTTCCTTGAAAAAATCCATAGCGAATCCACCACTATCAGAATTTTCGTCTTGCTTTAAACGTTTGATAGTCTGTTTTTTGCAATAGCTGTCATTTAACTTTTAATTTCTGTTCCAGAATAAGTTGAAAACGCGAGGTTTTCGTCATTTTAGTCAATAATGTTTACTTCGTTTGCCTGGTAATCAAATAAATATTTTTCTACAAATTATTTCATCATTGATACACAATTAAGACTCCTTATAAATAACTGGTTTTAATTATGTAATAAATTTTTTTATAATCTATTAATAAATTAAATATATATTTTTTAACATATGTTTTTTTCACTATCAAACCTAAACATAAACAGCAGTTGTGCTGACAATTTTTTAATTAAAACATTTCAAATATTATTATTACAAAAATAAGATTTGAGAATCACAGAAAAAACAGTATTCAAAGAAATATAAAGTAAAAGTAATTCCAATCGAAAACATTTCATCAAAAATAGTTGGCTTAGAAAAGAATAGATTGGTTCATGTACCAGAAAAGGATATTAAAGCATATTCGTGTCAAAGATGTTTAGAAATATAGAAGAATCCAAAAGTGATGACATGTTGTCGAAACACATTTTGCGACGAATCTGTGAATCCGTTGATTGAAATAAAAAAAATTGTCCGCTTTGTAAAGACAGCGCTTCATCTTCTTCACCGTAAGAGCCATCACTTTTACTCGTTAATTAAATCAAAGATTTCACAATTCAATGCAATTTCAAAGAATGAGGCTCAATTCTATTGTAAAAATCGATGTTATAGACAGTCATGAAATTCATTGTTATTTCAATCCAAACAAAGAATGCATTGAATTTGAATTCGTTTGACACGAAAACCATGATTGTCGGACAGTATTGAAAGCCAAATATCCAACTCAGGAAGAAGAGA
>JAUJYR010000010.1:0-18581 GCA_033995805.1 Hermannia gibba
AAAACTTATTCATAGCAGTAATATTTGTTTCAAGATTTATTTAATATTATAAATTTAAATATTTTAATATCTTGTTCAAAGTTTGCTCAAAACTCAATTGATTGACAAATTAATTTCAAATATTCATTGTCCATAATTAATTATAATCATAGATGTACATGCGTTTGGTCTAGGGTAATTTGACTAATTCTAAAAGTTGAGCTGCTTAAAAAAATTCCGTTCGCCCGTCCCTGAATAATTATTTTGACGTGCCTTGAACTGGACCATGACTACCAGTTCAATTAGTTTAGGTCTAATCAAGTTTTAATCAACTTTATGTTCATAACTAGATATTTTATTGGTAAAATATTAATTATTACAATTTCCGCCAATAATATCAAAAAAAAATTTCAAAAAATTTCGCGCTTATATATTTGATTTGTCCGTCCGTCTGTCTGTCTGTCTGTCCATTGCGGTATAGAATCGAAAAAGTGAAATGGCCATTTGATAGAGAATTCAACACTGATCAAGAATCGAATAGGAACCTACCCTCTAAGCCTTCCAGTTTTTGAATTATTCGACTTTACCCGAATTTTGTGAAAATCAATAATTTATTTCTTAATACTTCTTTTACACCATGATAACAATAATTACCTTATACCTCCTAAAAAAATTCGATCGCGCTAAGACCATACAACAGTTAACTGTGTTGTTCTACTTGTTTAATTTGAATATAATATAAAATTATGAAAATAAATATTGATTTCTATTGTTTAAAAAAAAGTTTAAAACAATTATCAATAATCACGCGCTGTATTGTTTTCAAAGCTATTGAACGTTGTTTTTAATTATTAATCAATTTTAATAACATCTCAGCCCTGAAGAAGGTATCAGAAAAGACCGAAAACCTTCGGCTAATAAATAATTTATTCTTTTTTACATTTTCACTGATAGTTTAATTCTTACTAATTAAATTTAAGTTAATAAAAATATTTTAATAAATATTTAATCCGTTTAAATGAGCGATATTTTGCATTCAAAGAGATTTTTTATGTAATGAATAAATTTTTTCTAATTGAAAAGCTTTTTATTGAAATCTTTTTGGTAGCGGTTTATAATTTTATCTTATTGCTTGAACGTTTGGTGTAGTCCTATACAGTCTCACTTTAATCATTTGCGTATTATCTGAAAATATTATATAGCAAATAGCACTGTTTATACTGCATACACAAACACAGGATCAAAGCTTTGCTTCTGCTACATTTGCTATATACTATTTTCAGTCAATACGCAAATGGTTAAAGTGCGACAGTATATTTTCTGCAAGCTTTGCTTATGATTATGGGTGCCATGCAAGTCAGACAGACATTTTTAGATGTTATATAAAGAGATTTTTCTAAATAAAACAAATTTCTCTTTATCCAAATTATAACTAGGATTTCATTTCTTTAATGATAATATTTGATCACGATTCTTTTAGCCAAAACGATAGAAGTGCTCTTTCATAAAAAATATTTTTAAAAATACTAACTATTGAGCGTCAATATAGTGAAAAATATCTAAAATCGAATTATCCATTCAAATGTGATTCGCCTTAAAACAGGAGTAGATAGTTATGTATAAGAGTAAACACATCAATAAACAGCTCAGACTTATATAATTGAGGATTGAATGTACAACAGACCGGACGGATAATAATAGACACGTTCAGCATAAATTAGTCTTCTATATCTGCGTTCCCTTATAGTCGATTCGAAAAAATTCCGGATACTTATAACCGGATTCCTTATAGTGAGATTACATTGTATTTTTAAATTATAATGTCTTTTGATTTAGAACCAGAGATATACTAAACAGTGATAACCAGGAACTTTATTTTACCGGAAAAAATCCGCAAATGCCTACACAGAGAAAAATATTTTCAAAAGATTCTTATAAAACTTAACCTTACTGACTGTACAGATATTAAACCTATTAAAGCAGTGCAGTAACTATTTCTAGTAAACAAAAAACATACATAAATGTTATATGAATTGGTCACGCCCTTATATACTCATATACTTGACATAATGACTTATTATATGTGAAATATGATTTGGTCATTGTTGCGCTCTTTCAATAACATGGAAAAAGTGTTTGAACCGAATATTTCATACTACTGGGCTCTGCCGGAGTATCGCCCGTCTCTAGTAATAATTCATTCAGTTGTAACTTACAGATCGGTTACATTAATTAAATAAATAAAGTTATTTTATCTAAAAACAGGTTTTCATTATTTAAAGGGTAAGAAAAATGGAAGCATAATCAGGGGTGGGCCCTGTCGGATAAAATTATAGTTTCAAAATGTTTGGCACATTTGGGCACCGACTTGGCATCGCATGAGCTGATCACATATACTGTTACGTAAAGAGAATTTAATTTCTTTGATTTAATCATTATTTTCAATTATTAATAATTAAAAGTGTAATAGTTAACTTAGTTAATTACTAATTCAGTTGATAAATATCTTAAGATATTATTTTACGTTATATTATCACTTTATGATATTGCGTCATACGGCGCATTTATGCCATGGCAAAATACGCCAATGCCGGCCATAAAAGCATAGGGCACCGGGCATTTAGTAACCTTAGGTAAAATATGGGTGTTTCGAATTAACCCCCGACAATATAGACAATTGCTGTTTTACGTCACACAACAATATAATTTACATCATTCTTATTCTTTTACTCTACTTATCATATTCTGCAAGTTTCAGATTTTTCTGAGACAAAAATTCCATTTCTTCACAACTCATTTGGTTTTAGTTCAACAGTTTCCGAATTTCGGGTATTCCTTATAACCGGATTCCTTATAGTAAGATTCCATTGTATTTTTAAATTATAATGTCTTTTGATTTAGAACCAGAGATATACTAAACAGTGATAACACATATCTGGAAGACATGAGATTGAGTTCATTGATTCTGATTTGATTGGTTTTGATTCTGTTATCAATTTATAAATTTGATAGAAATCAATGTTAATGAATGATTGAATTGAATTATAATAAACATTTTTGAAATAAAGTTTGATTTGTTTTATTGATATTTACATAAACACAAGTAAAATAATAGACATGTGAGCTGATTGTTTGATAATCCAAAACCTAATAAAGATTAACCGATTGCACCGTTTTTTGTCTTATTTGTTGAATTAAAATAAATTCACAATTCTTTAAACATTAGAGATCTTGGAAATGAATCCGTAAATAAGAGCCATCAGAGGCAGTACTGTATGAAAGTATAATTCTATGAAACAGTAAATAATCAAAATGAATATACATTCAAATGTGAGCTTAGCTTATGTTCAATTTGACGGCAGTGAGAAAAGTCGAAACTCTCAGAAGAATCCTATAATAGTTATTCTCACGCAATATCACAGCTTATTTTGAATTAAAATTTAATTATTTATAAATTATCCTAAATGTTGAATCGTATCAATTGTTTGAATAACTATTATTCGTCATCAGATAATGGTTCATATTGTGGCGCAATTACATTACAAGTAGTGCTCGAAGGAGTTCCACTCGCACTGATGGCTGACGATTGTATTGTAGAAGTTGTCGGTTGAATATGAGGTTCGGCAGTATTGGTCTCGATCTGAGCTGTGCTCGAAACTAAATGTCAACAAAATTATAAGACAATTGAAATCATTGTATTCTACACTTTCTTATCATTAGTACCTCCTGTGCTGACGGTTGGGGTTTGAGTTGTTAATGAAGTGCTGTTTGAATTTGAATTATTCGACGGAACAGAATGATCCACTACTGGAGGAATACCAGGGTTTGTGCCCGAACTCGAAACACTATTGGCTGAACTATTGAAAGGCAAACAGCTTTCTGGTTGAGCACCAACTGTTTCACTGGTCTGTGGGGTCGGATTCAGATTAGCAATAGTTTGTTCGTTATCTACACTCGAACTCAAACCACAGTTCAAACCGATCGCATCCTTTTTCAGCTCATTCACTGACGAAGAGATGGAATGACTTTGATTCGGAACTTCACTCTTTTCACTGCTTGAGCTTATTGTCAACTTTTTGTCAGTTTGTAAATCTGATGTTGATATTTGACTTTGTTGTGCAGATTCTGACTCTGACTTATCAGAAGGCGATGACGAAGATGTCAATGTGGTCACTGACTCGTCGATAACCATTTCTCCCGGAGAATTAGGACTATCGGGATATATGTTCTTCGAATCTGATGTCGAATGTTTGTCATTAGAAGTATTTTCATGCGAGGCAGAGCTCACTTCCCAATTGCTTTTTCCATTACTATTATATGTCTCTGACGAAGAAATATTCTGAATCGAGTCTATTCGACAACTATTCTCCGGTAAATCATCGCTTTTGACAGTCACAGAACTCTGAGAAATAACTGATTCATTGGTATTATCTTTGATGTCATTTATTGGTTTAGTTGTTGTTTCTGAAGTGCGCAAAACTTTAGCAACACTTTCTGCTTCTCCACAATCAGATGATTCCTGATCTATACTTTTCCTCACTTTTCTCGGTCTACTGTTGTCATCTATAGATCCTTCGACAGCGATGATTGGGTTTTGTGAACTTGAAGGTGAGGTTGAAAGAGTTGAAGATATTGATGATATTGTGACCGGAACTGAGAAATTAGAATTACTTGAATTGGATTGCAATTGATTTTGAACTTTTTCAATATTGGCATTCGAAGAGTCGATATGAAAATCAACGGATGGGGTTTGAGGTGTCTCTGATGTGTTTGAAGTGACACTTTTGACAGAATCACTTTCCTCTTTGACAGTCATACAGATATCAGATGTAATCCTTTTGTTGCCAAATTCGTTGGTCTTATCGGTTGTAGTTCTCATCACTTCCACAATCTTGTTGTTCACATAATCCAAAGGAGATAAACCGATTTGAGACTGATTACTGCGACTCGAGTTAGGCGTTGTATTACTTGATGTCACACTCGGTTGGAATTGTTTGGCAACAATTGATGAGGGATTCGAATATGTTTCATGACTTTCAGCACAATAAAAGGCTCGATTGGTTTTCATGCTCTGCACACCACTAGTCGGAGACCAAGTGGTTTGCATTGGTGTATAACTGGTTGGGATTTGAATGCTTTCATTTGGTTGTGACGGAGGAGATATCGGTTCGACGTCATAATGACTTAATGGTGACGAAGACTTGACGGGTGACTGATATTCCTTGATATTCATCTGTCGTTCTTTAGGCGACACGTTCTGAACAATTCTTATTATTTGTCTTTCATCTGAATCTTTCGCTTCTTTGTCCTGTTGGAGAGCTTTTCTTAATTTCCAACTCGAATGAGGCGGAGATTGACTCGAATGACTCACTGAATTAGTGACATCTGAAGGAGCGTTGGAAACAGCTGTGGCAGCGATTCCTTCGAGTGTTTGACACGACCCTGAAATGCAACAAAAGTTAAATATTACAACATAAATATTATATTATAACAGTTTAGAGATCAACAAACAAACGTCTATTACTTCGAGAGTCCATCACTGCATGGTTTGGTTGACTTCGGATATCGTTGTTGTAATTCTTCGAGATTATGGTCGCGATATGTTCTCCAAAAGTGATATTTTTATTGGAAAGATCGCTGACATGAGTGTTGGCAATTTGAGGCACTCTTTCAACAGTTGCATTATATGACTTGTCCGGATCAGGACTGTCACAAATGGTCACAATTTCCTCTCTATTAGAATATTGCAACTGAACTGCTTTCTCAGGATTTCTATACCGTCCAAAAATTGAATCAACAACTGTTGGATGCGGCGAATCATTCATATTAGTTGTTGTCGTTGTTGTGCTTATTGTTGAAGAGTTGGTCGTATTCGCCGACGAACTAGTGGTCACATTTTTCCCATTCATCGAATCAGTTGATGAATTTATTTGATGAGTAATAATAGCGTCTATTAGATTGGCGGCAGTGAACTGACCACGAGATGAGTTGGCCTTTTGATTGTCTTTTTGGAAGGATTGGGAAAACAGTTTCGACGCTTCGTTATCTAATTCACTGATTGGAGGTTTGGCTAAACTCATGTTCCGAATCGATTCGGGATTGAATTCAATCATCTCTTCAGACTTGACTTTGCTTTCAATCGTATGTCTCATCGGATCTGCTTGTCTCAGCTCTCTTTCAAACTGTTCTTTAGTAAACGGTTCTCTTGAAAACTTCAGACTCGGCTGAGAAATGCGTTCAACATTGCTCTGGTGTTCATTCACTGATTTCCCATACCTTTGTCGATCAATTTCCGCGTACGGATCCATTTCCAGTCTTCTTCTTTGTTCCATTTGATACATATATTCTTCTGGGCCTGACACCAGAGTTCGGCCCATTCCATAAGCCTTGATATCATTTTCATGTGAACGCAATTTATCCATTTCTACCGATTTATTTATTCTCAAATCGCTGTTCATATCATTTTCAGCATAACTTCGAGGCCTTCCGTGCATTTCCATCAAAGACTTTTCCAAACCTTCAACACTTGGTTTGTCTGACGAGATCTGATGAGACGATCGAATGCTCGATTCATTACGAGAGCCAGAAGAAGAAGAAGAATGTGAACCACCAGATCTTCGATCGACATTCGGAACCGCAAGACTTTTTTGAGCCGCGGCTGCGTTCACAAGAGTGGTAAAGGCATCGTGTGATGGAGTGTATAGAGTAGAAGTGATCGGAATCTGAGGAGAGATCGAGCCTCTCATACTTGACTGTGAAATGTTTTGAGGACTCATCCCTTCTGTTCTGTACTCTCGCGGGGAATTCGATTTCGGCGCTTGAATTACAGATTGTTTCAAATTAGAAGTATTCCAGTGTTGGATCACATTCTGACGATTCTGGCATTAAAGACAATAATATTCGTATCAAAACATTGTTATAACTTTTGTTATTAAAATTAAATAACAAATAAATAAATTCACAAAAAACTCACATAATTAGGACTTTGAGACGTCGGATGTCGTGTCGACCAATGGGGTAAATGAGGTTCTGAAGAGCCAATCAGTTGAGACTTGTGTTGACTCTCTCTGTGTGACATTCGATCGGAATAAACTGATGGAGAGTTTGTTGAATTTTGAGGATAATTCGGATAAGAATTGGTTATTCGATTCTGTGATGAACTTTTCTGATCGCTATGACTTGGACGCGATTCTATCTGAGGGTGAAGTGGTGTCGATGATGGCATGTCTTTCTCGCTGGAAGTGCTGCCACGTCTGGTCAACATTTGCTTCGAAGTATTGAAATCAATCATTATTTGCTTTGAACTCAATTGTGATTCTTTATGATACGGAGTTTTATTCATTGAATTCGAATAACTATTTTGTTGTTGTTGTTGTTGCTGCTGTTGGTGTTGCATTTGTTGTTGCTGTTGATGGTGGTGCTGCTGCTGTTGTAGAAATCCCGGTGAATAAGAGAGATGGCCTGTTGGTGAAGATCTTCGATAATACTGATCGTCATAAACAAGACCGACGTTTGAGCGCTGCAACAATTCATTTCTGTTCGATTCAATTGCATCACTCTTCCGTCTTATTGAATCCATCGGTGGATTAGAATTACCACCACTTGTAAGAGGTGTTCCCAAAGTTATAGATCCGCTCTCTTTATGAACTACTGATGGAATTTGTCGAAGCAGTCCTTCATATCTGTTCTGTGGATAACCGAAATTGGTTTGTTGTGGAACTCCAGGCGTTCCCTGAGTTATGGAACCACCGCTGGCACTGCCCGACACCGGAACCATCTTTTCTCTGTACATCTTCGGAGACAACTGAGAGTACGGCTGATGAGACTTTCCCGACGCAATCAACGGAGGCGGAGGTGGAACAGGACTTCCTTTATTGACTGACATTTTATTGAATCCTCGATTGGATGGAGACGTTCGACACTGCGGTTGCATATGTTGTTCAACTCTCTCCGATAGCATATATGCAGGTCCGGTGTTAGAACTGTGTCTAACAGTGTCACAATTTTTGCTTGAATTATAACTTTCTTTGCTTTCGATATTGTGGTCACTCAACGGCGTTGAGACGCGATTCTGGTTGGAGTGCGCGGGAGGTATGTATCCATACGGATATTCGTTTCGATGTAAAGACATCTTCTCTTTCATCGATGACGGGCTATAATTTCTGGATGGACTGTAATTTTCATGTCTGCGCTCTTTTTTACTCAAGTCTTGCACTTCATAATTATCCGACTCTACGATCACATATGGATGAGTCGGATGTGCTGGAGATCCGCCACTTAAGTGTTGCGAATACGACGCCATCATTGCCAGTCCTTCTGGTCGGTGAAGATCAGGACTTTTGAAACAGAGTCGACCCGTCGGACTGTGACTCGAAAGTGACTCATTTTTTATGTCAAAATTTTCGCGCTTAACGATAGGCAACGGATAAATACTAGAATGACTTATGAGATCATGACTTTCCAGTTTAGTTATCGCTTCGTTTGGCAAAACATTGTTGTTGCGCATCGGCTTCAACGGCGACTGAAGGCTCATCTCAATGGCCTGATATATCAGGTCTCTGACACAGGTGGGCTCCTCTTTGTTCACATTGCTTGTCATCAACGACGACGACTGATTCACCGATGGATGTGTTGACGGCGCGTTTGGATTAATAAGAAATGGCGGAACCTTTTGTCGAGTGTTAACACTGTTATTATTATTGCCAGAATCTGAAGTTCTTAATACAGAAGAAGCCGATGGATGGTTCACTTTACTAACCATATCGACTGCAGAAAAGGCTGCGTCATGACTGGCCGGCCGAACGTGTTTGTCCACCGGTTGGTGTTGAAAATATATACTATTAGACGGTGGGAATACAGGCATTGCCGAGTTGGCCCGCGGAGGATGACTAACAGCAGGCGATGACGAAAGCCGTTCGTTCTCACCGTTTCCCTGGCCTTCATCTGCACTCATTGTTGCGCTGCTGTCGTAATCACTTTTCAGACTTCCCTGAGAAGCACTCAAACATTTGTAATCCTGAAGTTTATTGAAATTTTCCTGAAAATTGTTTTCTCTCGAACAACAACTCTCACCGCCAATCACTCTCTTCTCCTCAATTGCTTTCGAATTCATAATTTCAACGTCTTCTAGATTTTTAGGGTTCACAGGACTCGAAGCACTGGCTGTATCGCTATTATTACACCTATCATTGCATTCCTCTGCACTCGAAGTCTCTTCACTGTCGCCGTCACTCATTTCATTCCAGTAATCGTCAGAATCCGATTCCAAATAATCCAAACATTTTCCACAATTAATTAAATAGTTTCTAAATATTTCAATCAAATTCAGCTCATTTTTATAATTATAATAAAATTTTCGACATTCTCTAATGTTTTTAGTCCTAATTTCAGCTGCAATTGTAGTCCAATTTTTTCCATAATCTTTTATTAATTGTTTCAATTGTTGAATTTCGCTTTCGTTCCATGAATTAACAGATGACTTATCACTTCCATCTCTGGGATCATTTTCTTCACGACCTGATTGTCTAATCCCTATCCGACGACATATTCTTAATACACATCGAGAACAAGCACTTTTAGTATCGATAGAAATACTTAATTCGTTGGCAAACAATTCTTTTCTTTCGCCACTCATCTCAACCCATTCTTGTGGCAACAGTTTTAGTCTTTTAACTTTTCTTCGCGGTGTTTTACACCATGAAATAGGGCACTGATGTCTGACATTCTTGTAGTGACACATATGACAAACTCTCATCCCTTCTTTCAAATCGTTATTGCTTTTACGGTATAAATCAATATTGGAAACGGTCACAGGTCTTGACTTTGAATAATTCTCGACTTTGCTGTCACACAAACAACATTTGTCACTCATATCACTCGACAACTCGTTTTTCAAGTTAACAAAATTTTCATTATCACTAATTTTATCACACTTTGAATTATTCCTATCAACTGTTGATTGCTCTGCAGAGACACAAGTGGTCGGACCGTTAATTACTTCATTACTGGTTTCATGCAATACATTAGTATTTGTGTTAATCGAAATGATTTCCGATTGAGAAACAACACTAGTTGTGGATGTGGTTGTCGTTGACAGTGTTGCAGTTGCTGTGGTTGTTGCCGAGATTGTACTGTTATCAGTAGTTTTTAGCAATTCATCAGAGATTTGTTGTTTACTCACAACACTCGGTGATGGTCTTTGTTGCTGTTGCTGTTGTTGTACTGCCAAAGCCTGTTGCTGTTGTTGAGCTTTGACAAGAGCGCGTGTTCTCTTTTTCACGTGTTTTCTCAACAATTGTTTGTAGTTTTCAGACTTTTTCGAGAGATAATAATATTGGACACATTCTGCAACACTCTTATGTTCCAAATAACTGGCGATAAGACCAAAATTTTTTGGGTGTTGAAGATATTTGTCTCTGAATATTTCCTTTTCCTGATCAGTCCATATGTTCAACATTTGTCTCTCCTTATATTCATCCATAGGGTCTTCAATAATTCCGTTTTTATTTATAAAACAATATCTTCTATGTCTAGTATCCAAAAGAATGGGAGGAATAACAGCATAACTTCTCATTTTTCTATCTTCTAATTCTTGTTCCTGAAGACCGTCCATTATCTCTTCCAGTTCTGCATCACTTCGAATGCGTTGACCCACACGTGAAAACCTTTCTTTATCTTCACGTTGTTTTCTCAGTTCTGGAAATTGTTTTTCGAAATATTCCCTTAACTTAATATCTTTAGACTTTTTTGTTGGATTTGTTTCTTTTTTCTCTAATTTTTTAAGCCAAGAGATCATAAGTTTGTCATAAGTGTCTGTTAAGTAACGTTCTCTCATCTGTTTATCATGTAATCTCTTCTTGAAATAAACTATTAATTTCTTTTTGAATAATAAAAATTTTCGCTTATTTTCATGATATATAGCAGTATCGGACGGTTGATTGTATAGAGGCTTAAACACAAACAGAAATATCATAAAATATTATATATATATATATTAATTATAATAATGCAATACCAATTCAATGTTTGGTCCGAGTTTATTGAATTGTGTGTGAGCTTTAGAAGTCTTGGCCTGAAAGTCAATTAATTAATTAAATAACAAATTAATAATATAAATAACACATTAATAATAGCAATACTTTGTTATCCGAATATATCAACTGTGCAATACTCAGTTGTTTTGAATCTGAGGCACAAATATCTTGTGATTCTTGCTTTTCTGTCGAAGGTTTACTGGTCACGAGTTCTAATTCTTGCTATAAGTGATAATCAATTTAATTAATAAAAAAGATAAAATCACTATTAATCACTCACGTGTTTCTTCCTTAACTTCTGAATTTGCGATTCGGTTTGCAATATTTCTCTATCAATTTTATTAATATTTTGCAACAAATCATCTTTTGTCGATCTCAGTGGTGACAGTTCTTGTCTGATATCTTCATTGGGCAGAGTTGGAGAAATGGCTTCGACCTGAGGTGTGTACGCGGGTTCCTATTCGTGAAAAACCATAAATCAAATTTTCAGTTATGTCTCTATTTGTCACATATGTCTCACTTTTTTAATTTCAATTATATCTCGCGTATCAATAAGTAAAGGCTGATGTATTGGAGCTCTGGATTCATTTCCTATCGTCAGACGCGGCCTTTTATTCACCGATATTTGAGACACATCTTGAATCAGATGTGACTGTGAAAGATGTTGCGGACCAACCATTTGACCGCTTGAATGCGGGCCAACATTCATATGCAATCCGTGCTGAACCATATGCATAGGTGTTGGGCCGCTGTTATGTTGACTGACAAGAGTCGAGCCCATTGGCATCGATGCTGTCGTAATATTACCTGATTTTGTACGGCTATCATATCCATAGCGAATAAACTCATATCTATTCAATAAAATCGACATTTTATGCTTGGATTAAACAAAAATATCAAACTTTCAATACCTTTCTCTGTCGATTCTTTGATTAGCAAAGGCTGAAGTCAGGGCTGCGTTAGAACTGAGGATATTATAATCATTAGTCTGTATGTTATGTGGAAGAAGTGATGGACGTCTTCGGACTAATTGTGAGTGAGAATGACTGCTCGAACCGGTAGATGTGTTGGAACCCGAATGAGGACCAGTCGAAGAATGAAACATTTCATTAGATTCGCTTCGATTTCGATACCTTTCAATCGGCGCAGAAAAGTCATGACCATGTCGTTCGACCTTAAGATATATCAATATATATATCAATTTATATTTTAGCAAATATTTATCAATAACTACCGAGAAATTGCTTTCTCGATACGGTCCCAACGCTGCCGAATGAGCATTATTTGCTCCGATATATGAATGCTGTAAATGATGTGCTAATTGTGACGGATGTGCTCCTGAATGATGGTATGAATTACGAACAGGTTCTTGAGTCGTTCCCGGATAGGGATATACCCTCTGACCAGGCAGTGATGGAGGGCTCAAATGGTCTGAATAGAGTTTCGGTAATAAACTACCACTTCTTTCAGATAAAGACCTGTGAATACCAAATAGTAATTATCAATACTTATGACATTTTCTTTTAGTTTATACTAACATTTTGTGGTCAATTAAAACATCAACAATTGATATATAATAAAAATACTTATTAACGCATAATTAATATTTAATTAAAATTTATTATATTTTGAATATTGATAATAACAGATTCATACGACCCATCAGTTTGTTATACCATTAAAACAATTAATTATTAAACTTTGTGATTATGTTATTTAATAGCCTAATGAGCAGAGCTCAGGCCTAACAGATGCAAAAGTGATATAACACTAATAGTATGTATACATCGATACACATATAGGAGAAAATTAATACAACAAAGCTATAAGTTGTTTGGTTTTATTTTTTCCTATCATTCAATGCAAAACTCGTAAAGAAAAAATCACAATCATTTCTCTTATTATATTATATATACTATACAGTATAGTAAAGTAATGTTAGATTGAATGGCGTTGTCCTCATTGATAGTTAACCTTGAATTAAATGATAAGCAAACTGGTTATCACGAACTTCCCAACAGCATAGACTCACCCAACTATAATCAATATATGGATGCAATACTTAACACTTTAATTGTATCCTATGTTCGGTCTATAATCCAATTGCTAGGGAAGGCAGGTATACATCCATAATTCAAATCCAAACACAGACTTATCAAAGGTCTCATATGAATGTTTCACTGAGTTGCACAAATTGCATCCAAATACAGTTTAGCACAGATATAGGTAACCATTGGTTCCTATTCAGCGACCATTTAGATCCAATAAAAAATTATCAAAGAGGGGACCAAGGCAAATTTTACAAAATCACCAAATAGTTCGTAAATATTGCTAGTAAACCAGTGTTTGTCACATAGACCTTGATTGGGACTTTAGTCCGATGGGGGTGTCTATAAACTCCTACCCTATAGGGTGTGAAAAATGGCAGTCAGACGTGGAATAATTTTGATAGGGTGGGAATTTCATTTTAACGTCAATTCTCGTTAATTAAACTCATAAACAATGTTTTGAACACTAATTTCAATTTTAGACAATAATTTTAAAAATAATTGCATTTAACACATAAAATACTGAGAAAAGTCGACATTTTCATTAATTTGTTTGAAAACATCATTTTTTAATCGAATCTAGAGTTAAAAATACTTAAAATACTTCATTAGAAACACAACACAATATGAATTTTTATTTTAATTTATAATAAATTTCAACTTTTTTTTCTCAATTTCCTCTCTTGGAGGGGAAGGTCTGCCAAAACAAGGTGGTGTTTTGGTGAAAGGTGATAAAACAAAATCCACTCTGTCCGGGACTCAGGGGGTCAAAATCCAGGCTAAGTGGCACACACTGTTTCTCAATTAATTATTGTTTTAATTTAATGCATGTAAATTAAATAAATGTGTGATTCAAAACATAACGGAAAATGTTATATACTTTTGTGGCAACTTTACAAAGATTTAAATATAAATTAATTATTTTTTAATCGTAAAACAAGTTTCAAATATAGTATAATAATAATTATGATTTTATTTGAATATTTTAAGTTAGAACTTAATAAAATTGTTTAATTATAAATTGTTGGTCAAAGAGAATATATGAATGAAATATTGACAATTAATTTAAAGATTATTTCCCAAACATACACTGACAAAAATGGGTACCTCTTGAGATGACATTCGGCGGTGCATTTGGGACAAAGTTACTTTTTCCATGTTGAAAAATTTTTCCAAAAAGTAGACATAAATTACGTACAAAAGTTTATTTAGCGATTTAAAACACATAATTACCATACACAGAAGTATTTATAATGATTAGGTTTTTATACGAAAAAAATTGTTTTCACTTGTTAAGATGGAAATAGCAAACATTTTTTAAATTGTATATTTGAACAGAATAACCTGTAAAGAGGTATTTAATAAAACAAATTTTCCATTGCCTGAAGCATTTATTTGAATTTATTTTTGCACTTTAAGATGGAATTAAAAAAGATATAGTTTGATTTAGAGGATAAATAAAAATAAACCGTAATGAAATTAAATCAAATTTTATTATTTTCAAATGAAAATCGAGAAATTTTTTTTCCTTTGCGGATGACTAAATATAGAAAAAAGTTCAAATGTTATTTATCACAATATTTTATCAAACAGACAAAAATATTATTTTTCTCCTTTTTGAATGAGATTTCGCAACAGTCTGTTCTTAATTTTCGGTTGCTTTTCGGGCTCTGAGTTGTTCCAACGCAACACACAGCGTTCAATCGCAGTGTAGAACACTTCATGGCAGACGTTGTACTGAATGTCAAAAAGCCATGGAAGCATAGATAAAACAAAACAAGCATCGAATTTAGTGCAAAGTTCAAATTGATATTTAGTTCTTTCATTTGAAAAAGTCAATACTCCATAGCCTTACTTCGAATTCGAGTATTGGAATCCAATTCCTGACTTTAGTTCTTCATCAGTTCCCATTACGATATCACAACACAGGTAATCTAATAAGCAATCGAGTGTTGTTTCTGCAATTTCCATCTCAGTTTTGTAATCTATAAATAAAATAAATTAAAAAAATGTCTTGTCAAAAGAAATTTTCACCTTTATTTTTCAGGTCTGAAAAATAAACCTCGAATTCAGAGTCGTCTTTTAGTTTTCCGAATAAGTTAACAAAACCGTCAATAAAGTCTACATAACATGATTTACGCACTTGAATGGAACAGTTGGTTTCAGCGTTCAAACATTCGTAAGAAATGAATTGTTTCAACTCTTGATGCAAAATAGTGTCATTATGTCATTAGTACGAAAATCAACATTTTTTACACGTTTTATATATTTTGTATATATCAACATATGTTTATTTGTATATAATTATACAAATAAATGCCAATAATGAAAAATTATTCATTAATTAACAGTTATTTTACATAATTTATAAATTTAAATGAATCATAAAATAAATGAAAGTAATTGTTAATAATTAAAATATATTACCTTCCGATCCTTGACTCAATAATACTTCTTCCATTATTAATAATTATTTTAATTAAAATAATTATATAATTATAAATAATTAAGATTTAATTTTCATTAAATGAAAAAACATGTGCACTAATGATTGCGACCTTATAAATGGCGGAACTTTTAAACTGCCAAACGGATGTAATGTTTGAATAACACACAAGTGCTGCCACCCATCCGCTGGAATGTGTTATGTAATACACTTATGAATATCAAATATTTCCGGTTTTTTGCCGCATTTTTTACAAAAACAATGTATATTACTTGTGAAAGTTGTGCAGTTATTTTAACAGATTATAAGACATATATATCTCATATTCGTATGCACTTTAATAGTTTTAATAATGAAAATAAATTTATATGTTGTCCATTTAAGGATGACTCTGCAGGAGCAAGTGATGATATCGGTATAGCACAAACACAAACTATTGCAGAAATTCTCATCGCATGTGAAAAAAATAAGAATCAAAGTTTATCTGCTGAAATGTCGATAATTTCCATTTTGAAATGGAAATTTGAGAATAAAATCACTGGCAACGCACTTGATAGTTTGATAAATATAATGTCATCAATGAATTCGGATTGCCATTGTCTTAACAATAATATATACTGTGATCTAAGGGCACAGATTGGGACAGAATACTTGAGAAATAAAGTAATTGAAAGTGACCCTCACTTTATTAAACCAAAATTGCAAATGTTTTACAATAAGAAAAAGTACTATTACGTCTCAATAATTGATACGTTGAAAGTTATGTGCACTGATGATAATTTATTTCAAGAATTACTCTTTGTTAAACATAATTGTAAGCTTTTACTTGTTCATCTTTAAATTCTTAATTATTTAACTTTATGAAAGGTCAAACACCAAATGAATATAAGCAAAAGGTGTATACAACGTATAGAGATGGTTCGGCTTATATTGATGACAAAACCGAACAATTTGTCATAAACTTGAGGCTTGAAATTTTTTTCGATGACTTTTGCATGACAAATCCATCAGGGCCGGCATCTAAAGTGGGAAAAATAAGTGCTGTTTACTGGTCAATAAACAATTTGCCTTTGAAATATCAGAGCTCGCGATTGAGTATAATGCTCACAATTTTGGCAAAAAGAGATGATATTAAAGCCAATACACATGAACTTCTGAATTTGTTTGCGAGATTTGTATATCCTCTCATACAGGATTTGAAATTGCTACAACAGCAGTTATCAAAGGATTGATTTTCATATATAACTCTATATATTTTTCTCTTATACAAACAAACGGATCATATTTTCACAACTAATTTATGCCAAATTTTATCTGATTCAAACTCGTGTCTGATATTGTATTGAACATTGCTGTTACGAAAACATTAGTAAATCATTTTACTGATATTTACTTTACCAAATATTGTCATCTCTAGTATCAAATATAGTTTTATTAACAAATTTTTTTTCTCAAAAAATATTTTCATCAGCAGATGGAATTTTCAATAATAATTTACTTTTTACATACAAAACTTAAATAATGATTTGTAAGATAGAAATTTTTAATTTCATCAATATTTGCACTTTTTTATTACAGGAGAAATGTTATCATATTTTCAATGAGTTTTAAATTGACTTTAATTTTTAACAAAATATTTTCACTTACAAATGATATTTATTTTTTAAGATTAAATTTTCCATCTTAGGAATTAAATATTTTAATATTTATAATCAATGTTTGTACGTAATTTATGCCTAATGACAAACTACTTCCTTCTATCATGTTAAGATGAAATGTCATTTTAAGATGACAAAAATGGCATAAAAAATGTCATCTCATTTTTGTCAGTGCAACGATTCTTCCGGAAGAATCGATAGAAAAAATCACGTGATTTCATACATATGATCAAAAGAACTTCCTAAAACACGCACAAGACACCTAAAAACTATTTTCAGCTTATTTAGGTCAATTAAGAAAAAAGACTTAATACCCCTATCCCCTTACGAGGGAGTTTACCCCCATTAAACTTCTACTACTCCAATTATACATCCGCTTTTCTGGTTCCCATCTCTGGTTATAATTTTTATTAAAATTATTGATTGCTAATTATACATTAATCATTTATGATAAAGTCATATATAAAAGGAATATAATGAATCAAAAGTGTTTTTGAAATAAAATCGAGTGAAATATTAATCATTTACAGAATATGTAGATGACTATCATTTATATCTCGATCGAAAAATCGATTCATGTATTTGAAATGCCTGTTCATCTGTCCTTCTTTTGCAGAATTGAATCGAGTAAAAAATAAAACCAATAAAACAAATAAAACTAACTTTCGATAAAGCACTTGTTACTGATCAATAATCAATAAGGCCCTAATTTGGTAGACGAAACACAGTAAAAGTTGTGTAAACGACCATTGTTTATGGCGACCAGTTGTGGTTACGACCACACCCTCACCACACGTACACAGACTTTTTTAATGTATTTCCCTATCTCGAAGGCGACAAGTTGTGGTTACGACCACACTCTGACCACACGTACACAGATTTTTTAAATGTATCCTAATGTTTTCCTCTCTCGCAGTCGAGAATTTGTCTTAGGCGACCACTTTTTTTGAAACCTGTGGTGGTCGGCTAACACAACTTTTACTGTACCTAAAATAAGGTACTTCGTTCTGAAGGAGGCTGCTTGGTGCGGTCGTTACTAAACATAAAGAAGGTATAGTCGTCTTCATATTTTTAAATTTAATAGAGGTGAGACCTTGACCAAAAGATCAAACATGATCGAAAGGTGTGTCGAGTAGAAAACCCCTCTTGTGTAGACACCTACTAAGGGGATGCGTCATGACTGGCCAATGGGAAAGTAGGGTCGTTTTTAATGTTATTAATTGAACCACGTTGGTATTAATTTTTCGTTTTAAACTGAGATCACCATCTGGGACTACGCTTATTTAAATGCGGTACCGACTCATATAACATTTAAATATATTTTCGATCGCGCTAATAATAATATTTAAAAATTATTGAATACAGTAAACTTCCCGAGTTGTGAGTCCCCGTACTGTGAAACTCCCCCTGCAGTGAA
>JAUJYR010000011.1:0-18055 GCA_033995805.1 Hermannia gibba
AAAAAAAGATTTTTCGGTATAAGAAATAAATCGAAAAAACATGTTTCTAGGTGTCATGTGACCTTCTATAGTCTTGTCTTGGTGTTCTTTTAAGCTTTAGAAACTTTTAAGAAAATAAAAGACCCCCCCTAAGTCTGACCACCCCTGGTTTGAATACTGTTATACGTGTTTCTGATATCAAACGTAATATTAAAATAGAAGACATTGATCTGTTTGAAAATTGTGATTATTCTGTTTCACAAACAATTTTCAATGATTTAATTAATTTGATCATTGAGTATGTGCTGAATATATTAAAAGCTAAGTTTTATATCACAGAAACAGCAAAAAATAGAAATGTTTTATGTTTCTATCGATACGACTTATGGGAAAAAATGAAAACTAATTATATTAAAAAATTAGTAAACGATAATTATTTTGAACAAATTGATGGAAAAGTCTTATTAGATATGATTCCATCCGATTCTTCAAAACTATTCACATTTTCATCGAATCGTTTTGTCCCTAAATCTAAAGGATTTCGTTTACTTAATAGACTCAAACCAAAAAGTGATTGCAAACAAATGAAATCATTATTGAAAATATTGCTAACAATTCTCAAACAATTACAATCGGTTTCCACATGCGATGCGTTTAAGCCTTTTCAGGAAAAACTCGTGAAATTGAAACAAACGATGAAAAATGAAAAATTTTATTATATAAAAGCAGACATTGAGAACTGTTACAGATCTATCGATCAAATCAGAATCCATACAATGATAGACCAATTATTATTGAACAACTTCACCAATGGGACCACTGTTAAAGAGTTTAGTTATGTTACAAAGGCTGGTAAAAAACTTTTTGCAAAAAATATATGTTATATCGAAACAAATAAAGGGCTAACACTTCCACAAATAATCAAAGAAAACAATTTAAAACTTACAGATTGTGTGATTGTTCCGCGATTTTATAGTAGAACTTATGAAATCAATGAAATCAGACAATACATTAAAACTTATATAATGAATGCTATTATAAAAACAAGTAAAAACACATTTTATCACATGAAGTCTGGCATAAGACAGGGAGGAATGCTTTCCAGTGAATTGTGTTTAATATATATGAATTATTTAGCCATCAATTACTTCAGAGATTTCGGACAAATTCCACGTGAAATTCTTCACATACAGGCCGATGACATCCTTTTCATCACTCCATCACTTGAAAGAGCCAAACGAATGATCCAAATAATGCTTAAAGGCTTTGAAGGTTTGAATTTACGGATAAATAAGAATAAATTGAAAACAAATTTCGATTATGAATCAGTGACGAGTTGTTTGAGTAATGATTTATACTTTTTTGGTTATCGAATTGATATCACAACTCTTGATATATACGGAGATTATAGTATTTACTCAGGTCTTGATATATCCAATACATTCAATTGCAATCCAAATTTTTCAATTACCCTAAATTCCAGCCTATTGCCCACGGGCAATCTGTAGAAAAAGTGACAAAATTTGTAATTTAGAAGGTGCGGGCAATACGTGGTTGAGAAAATCAGATTTTCTTCATAAACTACTTAAGCTAAACACATACTAAAATCTTGGTTTCATTGACTCTTTTTTAAATCTTAATGTTTGAATAAAATTTAATCTATTTATCAAATTTAAGGTTTATATACTTAAAGCATTTACTTAAAACCTAACCTTCTGTAGACCTTTATACTTCTAAGAAGTTTTTCAGAAAGAACTGCGGGCTATACGTGGGGTGCGGGCTATACGTTGAAATAAGTTATTTTTCTAAATTATATAAATTACTAGGGTGCGGGCTATACGTGGGTGCGGGCAATAGGCTGGAATTTAGGGTAATTACATTTTAACAATCCTTATGCGTGAGTTTATTTTCTATATAAATTTTCAGAAACTATTGTGATTTGAATTTAAATTATTAACTATTTTCAGGCCAAACATCACTTCACACTTTTCCCATACTATTAGATGAAAAAATAAATAGCATTGAAATAATAGCGCAAAATATATTCGAGAGAATATTATTACAATCCTTTAGATTTTCATCATTTCTGAAACTGTCGCCCAAATGGAGATCTCAACAGAATATATCATTTGTACTGAATTTCATAAACAGCATATCAAAGCGTTTGTATAAATTGGGATCGAAATGGAATCATTCAAATCTGATTGAATTTACGCTTTCTTTAAATCAAATCAAATGGATTGGAGTGAAAGCTATTCTGATTCTTTGGACGAAAGGAAAAATGTCTCATAGAATTGATGAACGAAAAGCACTTAAAATGTTTGAATACAAATTAGCCAAAGATATAAATAATAGTATTAATAGATTATCGATTATTAATTTAAATACTGTTTTGTTAAAACCGTTCAATGAAATAATTTTATAAAATCTTAAGTTTTTATTAATGTTTTATCAATTTTATAATTATAATAATAAAACAAATCTCATTTAATTTTAGGAAATAAGAAAAATTGATAAAATATTGATTAATATAGTTATGCGATAGCACTCGAACACATGAATGCAACCCCTCTTTCATAAAAACTGTAAGCGTTTTGATTTTGTCCGAGTTCTAAATCCACAGAAAAGAGAAGTTCAGCTCGAGTTGAGTTGAGATACACCGGAAGAGTAACCTGATTCGCAAATTTATTAATTGTTAATAATTGATAAAACTATGGAATTAATCAAATATATTCACCTTATTGTTTGTTTTGCTTGAATCTGGTGATGAACTATGGAAAGCATAAAAAATTATGGATTAGAAAATGTTTTGAAAATTGAATCAAATAATTACTGAATCCAACGAAGAGAAGTGAGTGATAGATCAGTGAATATGGTTGAAGTCAAGTATAGCTTATTCTTTTTGGTTTTGGCGCCTTGAAGTTTAAGACCTATAATAAAAATTGTTTGAGATTTTAATTTTTACTAAATTGTAGTCATAGAATACCAGTGACACCAAAAGTTCCGTCTTCTAACTGTTGATCAGATTTATCGGAATCTGATATCAAAACTTCTAACATAAGTTCTTCTAATGACCAACCATTTGCTTGGGCTACGAACTGACGCGTGGCTGTTATGTATGCCTCGGGATTGAAAAGTCCGCCCAACCATACATTTAGATTCTAAGAGAGAAGTCAAGCATTTTGAATATAGTTTTTGGTAAATTAATACGAGAAATACCTTCAAACTTAAACTGCTAGAAGAGGACACTTTCTGCAATTGTTTAACTCTATCAGTGAAGTCAGTAATCCATTGAATAACAGTACAGGTTTCAGGAACTGTGTATTTTCTCCAATGAGTCGGAATCATTCCCTTTGCGAGGAATGCAATCACCTCTCTGTGATAGTTTGTCTGTTTCTTTTCACCCTTACATATGAGCACAACATCTTCCAAATCATGTCGAACACCGTTCAACAGTTTGGAAGCAATATTTACTTCTCTCTCAAAATATCGATAAAGTGGTTCTTTTATGTTCTCAGAAGTTCTTTTCATAGTTTGAAGATTATTTGGAATAAGTCTGAGCCAAGTTGTGGCTGAATTGAGTAAAGTTCGCATCCAAGCAGGTCTTCCATCAGATGAATCGCGTTTGACTTTCTCTCCCTCTTGACTTTGGACAACTATATCATCGTCGTCTTCTAGTAATTGCAATTTCAAGAGCTTTGCGATCATATCTATGCCATGATTTGTTAGAAGAACTTTTTCTGCATTGTTGGGCAGACCCAACCACGAAGGGGTTTGTCTGTCAGGAAGCGATTCCACCCAATTTAGGAATTGATCTCTTCGTAAAATACCTTCGGGTATAGTAATGACGGTTCTTCCATCTTCTGCCGCTTCAATTTCAGACACTAAAGCAAAATCTGGATCAAAACTTCTCGGTGTAAACAATTTATTTATAAACGATGTCAATAGTCTTTGATCAAAATCATTATCAATTTTTCCGCCATATATGCATTGACCAAACAATATGCCGATGGCATCCCAGGGAACCTTTTCCGGCGGCAAATTAGTCCTTCCCATTGCAACGGTATCGATCCAAGTGTCCAAAGTATCGCACGCGACTCTCAGATCTGATTCATTGAATTCATACCGTTTGGACCAACCGAGTGGGCAGTAACGAAGTCTTTCTTGAGTTATTGCGTGAAACCATGAAAGCAAGAAATAAAGTCTCGACCTTTCATTCGGTGCTTTCATCATTCTTGAGGCAGGGATTGTACTGAAGGTTCGCAATAGATTGGCTCTGATTCCTGGCGGAGGTTCGAAAACAAATATTCGTCCGGCCCTTAACAGGTTGACCGGCACTTTCGGGTGGATTTCAAGTGTTAGGAATAGCCTGAATGACGGATGTGTTTGCAATGTATGTAATTTTTTCTCCAGTTGTATCAGCCATTGTGGGGCCAAATGTACATTCTTTAGTAAAACCCATTTTCCGCTTTTGGAAGCAGAATTGATAGACTTCTCCGCCTGACTGAACCCTTCAGCTGATCCGATAGCTATTGAAGTTATCGTTCGATTCAATTCTGCTGCGAGATCATCGACACGACCGCTGGCATCATATCCTGGAACCGAACACATCAATATAGGTGTCGTGGCTTTTATTTCTTTGTCAATAATCGACCCCAAATCAAATTCCGCTTCAGCCGCGTGCAAAAAGTCAGAGCCGAGGATTGTACTGATCACGTGGTTCGCCATCGCTATCACCCTATCAGGTCTGAAGGATTGTATGACTAATAACTGATGCATTGTTGTTCCGATTGGTGTCAAATTCTTTTCTTCATTCCATAACTGCGGAACATTTGCTTCAGGAGAACTGCTTTGAACCCATTCATTAAACTCATTCAACTGATCGATCTTTTGCTGAAGATTTTTAAAAGCCTTTAGTTTTGAAAGAGCTGTCGCGCCTTCCAATTGATCCGAATTGAGACCATTGACATGAATAGTTGGCTGTCCGGGCAAAATACCTTCACGACCACGCATTAGATGATCAAATTCATTGTCAAAGTTTGATTCACTGAAATATTATAAGCAATTAAAATATTTTCAAGCATTTGAAAATCAAATCGAATACCTTGAGAATCCTCTCAAATATATTTTACATAATAGAAGAGCAAACACCAACCAATCTTGATGAAGCATTCCTCGGGTGACTCTTTGATAAACCACCTTAAGAATGGGTGAAATTTATGAGATTATTTGAAAAACATATGAATGTAAATAAAGCTTACTTCGAATAATGAACGGGTAATTGCTGAGAGTCGTGTAGAAGGCTCTGTTGCATTGGTTAGCATTGGATTATTAGTCAATACATCATTATAAATATCCAGAAAGAAGTGGAGTGAATATTGATATAAAAAGTGGACTTGATTTAGTCCTTCTAATGTGAAATACATAGAACTGCACGCTTGGGATAAAGGCATGTATTGTTGCGACACAGCATCCACTTCTGCCATTACTTTATCAGTTTCTTCCACTTTCTTCGAGATGTCCGCCGCATCATTCTTGAGCTTTTCGAGTGTACTAATAATGCTGTCGTCATCTAATATTCTTCCCTTTGCATCATTCAAAGCCTGAAGCAATGATTTTTCAAGTTGTCTGAGTTTGACGTGAAACTCTCCCTGAAGTTTCAATAGATCAGATCGTTTCTCATCGATATCAGGTCTCTCAGCTTTCAACACTTGATTAAGACATTGACATTGAAGACTACTTCGGGTAACTGTGAAGTTGACAAACGTCACTCGTGAACAAATATCAGGAGGAAACTCAACTGTTGGATCTCTTGTCGATAGAAATATACAAAAAGATGGCGAGAGATCGATGTCCTGATCACCTAAAGTGATAAGAACTCGACCACCAGTTTTTCGAACCTCTCTATTGAGCACTGGATTCAATATTGGATCATAACTTTCCACGTCTTGTACTAATAATGGATTTCCAAAACGAAGAGCACTTTCCAAATTCTTTCTGAACGAGTCATCTAAGAAACTCGTTTTGGTTATTCTCTTACTTTCGTATTCACTCAGAAGGAATTTAGTCGCTTGACCTGAGGGGTCGATTATCAACGGATATCTATTGAATCTCTTCAACATAATAGCATTCTCAGTGCACAAGTCATCCGATGGAAGTGAGTTTGCTTGCCATCGAAGTCTTTCGTCAGCACTCGATAAATATTCAGTTCGGGCCAAATCTTGTCTGAACTGAATGTGAACCTGTTGTAAATGTGTGCACCAGCTGTTGAACAGGCTTTGTCTGTATTGTTGATCAAAATATCCCGCATAAGCCAGAAATGCAGATGAAAGCAAAACATCACCGGCAATGGTTTGCATTTGACTTTTAAATGTTTCACTCGATTGTTCCCATCTTTCCTTTTCATTACTTAAACTCTTCAACAGTGCTATACTTCGGTCAACTTTCGATTGAACAGAAGCCAAATCAGCTTTGATAGCCTGCGCCTGACTTACGAGATTTGCATATTCTTCCTTATAAGCAGCGATACTCTTCTCCAATTGGATTATAAAACTATCGGTCTCTTCCGCCTGATCTTTATTACTCTGAGCCTCAGCTTCAAGACTTTTGAGTTCATTCCTCAGGGGTTCGATTCTGTTGAGCATATCTGCATAATTGACTTGAGCGATGGCCCACTTGACCAGTGGACCGCACGCAAGACTTGCTCGATTCACTTTTTCAAAATTATAATCAGGATTATTAAGATATTTGTTGAACATCTTTTGTCGAATATCATCCCTAAAAATATTAAAATTCATATTAAACTAATGAATCTGTTTATAAATACAAGTTATTATAGACAGTAATAGAAAAAAACCAAAATTAAACCAAAAATGAAATAATAATTTCAACGAAAACATTCATAAACAGTTGACTTTAAATCTCTAAGATTGATGTCTTACGAAATATTTTCAGCATTAAAGCTAATTATATTAGGGATGAAGTTTTCGCGAATTATTACACTTCTTATAAGTTTCCAATCATTGATTGGTTCCCCGAGTAATAAACAAATTGATTCCAAACAAATTTTCACCGGAAGCGGTGGATTACTCATAGATCGGACTTCGACTAAATGCTGGCGTTTTATTGACTTAACGGCTATAATAAATACAAATAAATGAAATAAAAATTATTCTTACGTTATATCATCGGTATGAAAATTAACGATTGTAGAAATGAAGTTATCTCTCATTAAAACAGAACGAATAACTTTCCATTCAGTGGTGAATTCACCCAACAAAAGACAAATTGACTCAAGAGCTAGCTTTACAGCGTGCGGAGGATTTGTCATAGATCTAACTTCAACTAAATTCTGTTTCTTAATGGATTGCACGGCTGCAAGAAAATAAAATAAAATAATGAAATAAAAATATACAACAAAATGGGTTCATCAGCAAAATTATTATCAAAATATCTAATAATAATTAATCAGAATATTGTTAATCCAGTTAATTGTGCAAATGTAGCGAATGTGAGCATAATGTTAGTCATAGCTGTTTGTCTATAATTCAAACCTTGTTGAGCATCTTCAACTGCAGGCTTCACTTGAGCCAAATCTGCCATAACATCATTGGTCTTCTCAGCAATCGATGCCTCTTGTTTCTGATCAATTCAAATATCATTTATGAAAAATTAATTGCACTTTTTCTATATTGAACATTGAGTTTAATAACCAAACCTTAAGCATGATTTGTATTTCCTGAGACTTGACTTTCCTTCGTTCTGCTTCCTGTTGGTCTTTAAGCATTTCTTTGAGTTTTGCATTCGCCGCTTGATTCTTGGCCTCCAATTCATTACTTTTTGAAGCCAATGATTTTTGCAATTCCTCAACCTGTTCGACAGTTTCTCTGATCTTTGAAAGGCCAACATTCAGGTGCAACTGTTCGTCTTCCAGTTCAGAACATTTTTCATAAAATAACTTTACGTAATGATTGATAAAATCGAGATAATGTCTGGGAGTGATTGTGGTAACTCTTCCGCCACGCTTAAGCAGTCTTTCATTTGCGTGATGTAGAGTCTGATGGATATAAACAAATGAATTGACGACAGCATCGCGATGTGTAGGAGTTGTTGTAAAGCTTGGAAAGGCTGACGGGAAATAAGAGGGCGCGACGTATTTGGGATTATCGATATCCAGTTTCGAAGTGAATTCTCGTCCGACTTGGAATAGAGCCTCATTAGTCCAATCGCCGAACCAGTTGAGGACACATCTGTTGAAAAGAGCAGGAGATGTCGCAGCTCTGTCTTTGAGTCCTTCTGACGATGGATTCATTGTGAAGACGACATGTAAATTCTTTATAACTTGATGTGTAAACCATTTATATAATTCTTCATTAGAGTCAAGCATAAGACCCTCTCTTTGCGACGCATCTTTGCATTGAGTGATAAGAGTTGTGAATTCGTCGCCTTCGAAAAGACCTGGAACTTCACCATTGGCCAGAAGGGTATTCATTCGCTCTAAAAATCCAGAATCCATAACATTGGATTCGTCCAAAATAAAGCAAATCTTTTCATCCTTACAGCCCGAACGTCTCAATACTTGACGTAAATCTTCATCAAAATCTGCAGCAGAATATTTGTTGTGAACTTTAATCTGGAAAATACTGAGACCGTTCATCCACGCAACGAATCGCGACAGAGTTGTCTTTCCGGCACCGCTCACACCGATCAACAAAACGTGTCCCTGTGGTTGACGGAAAATACGATCAATTCTCAAGACATGATCCAAAACTTCATTGAATAAAACAAGTGAAACGTCAAGTTCTTCTTCATAAAACACTTTCAAACGCGCTTTTGTGAACTCTCTCAACACTTCACGATCAACAGGAATATAATCTTTTGATAACCAATTACTGTAAAGTATTGGTCGAGTGAGAGCTGTTTGACGATCGATATTAGGGAAATGTTTGAGTGCTATCATATCCACGTGTTCGTCAGTCCATAGACGTTCTCCGTCTTCGACCAAACGATCCTGGAATAGTCGCAGAGCTTCGTGAGCCCAAAGACGTACTAATCCTTCAACAGTGAGTGTTTCGAGAGGACGAATGGCTTCTACTATACCGCGAACCCAACGTGTAAGCTCTCGAGGAGAGTATACATAGTGAGGCTGCATGTCTTGCGTGAATCTTTCCTGTGATATCAAATAGAATTCAACCATTGCTGCAGTTAGTGGTTCCGCATAAGTTCTTAGAGCTGGAACTATTCTCAACATTGCTCTATTGAATGTTCCGTAGATTTGTTTTAAAGATGTTTCTCCGGGATAATCGACATAAATAATAGGCACATGTCGTAAAAATCTGTGCGATAGTGGTTTACGTCCAGGATCTGTCGGTGGATTACATGCGCCCACGAATTGTATTCTTTCTAATCGAACCCAAGTCTGATCTGTTGTTCGATAAAAGCCTCCGTATTCGACTAATTGTCTTAAGAATGATATAACACGTATAGTTCCATATTTATCGACTTGAGGCAAATTGATTTCATCGCAAAACAATATCAACCACTTTCCGATTTGGATCGGAGACAGAATGACTCCATTAGGAGTTTTACGATATTCACAATAGTGATCGAATGTTTTCAATAATAGTTCAGGAGTTGTTGCACTCGAGAAATTCAGACCAACGACTTCCATGTCTGGCAAAGAACGCAATGAACTGAAAAGAGTCATTGTTTTTCCAGATCCTGGTGGACCACAAAGAACCAACGGCTTATGTTCTGCCAGCCATGTGTTCAGCAGGGCTTCGTGTCGTACGGTGTCAACAGTTGGGACAACAACATCAGGTGCGGCCACTTTATGAGTTTCGACTTCGATTTGAGGCACTTTGTTCTGCCAGAGAGCCCACTCACCATTGAATGTCACTTCGTAGTCAATTAATGGCAATTGATTGGAAGGCGGCAATGGAATAGTGGTGATATTCCTGATGAAGTCTCCCATATCACTCCTCACCTTCAGTTTTGCATCGCCAGCGAATGACCACAGAAGACCATAGATTAGAGACTTAGGAATATAGCGTTCGAGTATGTCGTGTTGCATTGGGAAGTCTGGATGATTATGATTGTAGTTCAGAATATTTCTGCACGACTGGTTCAACATTGAAAACAAACTGCTCAGAGCTCGCAATCGAGTGAAATCCATGATATGCTCCTGTTTTGACGCAAACTCTAGTGCTCTCACAACAAGACCATCAGTTGAAAAGTATGCCTGCAATATGTTTGCCACGTCTTGTTGTGTTTGTAAACTTGGATTTAATAATTCAATTTGATTTTTCTCACTTTCACCGCGCTTTTTGGTTCCATAAGAGGGAAACTCGTCTTCAGTGTCTTCTAGTGGTATATTTCTTAAACGCGCGAAAAAGTTTTCGAAAATCATTTCAGTCGACAAAACATCTTCACTGAACCAAATCATTCCACAGCGAGAAACTGTGGCCAAAGTGGCAAACTTCAGATCTTGAACTTCAAACATAATTCTAACATTAGGAGGAATACTAAGTCTTTCACCATTTGGTAGAGTTAGTAATTTATTGTCATCCAAAACGCTGTTAAGGTTTTCGACCCATTCTGGGTCCACATCGCCATCAAATATAATCCACTGTCGTTTATTGATTTCTCCGCGAACATTATCAATGATTTTCCTAAGAATATGAGTGAAGAGTCCATCTGTCCACTCACGAGTGTTGGGATCTAATGTTCCATAAAGTGCTTCCTTTGATATGGCTTTTGGATCAATGACATGAGCTATTCCTTCAACTCCTTCGTAACGTTCAAGAGCTCTGAGAAGAACTCTCCACGCGCTCGACTTTCCACTACCACTCGGGCCGACCATCATAAGTCCGTGATTTAATTGTGAGATTTGATACAACTGAAGCACTTTAGCCATCCATGAATTCGACTTATCTTCCTCTCCAGAGCTTTCCTCTTCATAATCACAAACCAAATACATCTCTTGACACACTTTTACGATCTCATCTTTAAGACCTTTCATCTGAGCCCTCGTGTATTTGATTCCGGGGAAGACATCAGAAAGTAATGAAAATAATAGTGGAATATCTTCTGCAACTAATTTTGGAACCATTGTTTCGCATACACTTTGAATCAAAATTTCTTGTTCTGGCAAATGTTCAGCAATTAATCCTTCATTAATGTCATCGCCATTTCCTCTTTCTCTCATATCTTCTTTGATTTTTAGAATTCTGTCTCTTTTTATATTTCCAGCACTGACGAGAACACTCTTCAATGCACGCAAACCAAAGTCATAATGAGATTGATTTGATAGCTGTTCGTCACAAAGCTTGAAAAATGGCACGATTTTTGTCGCCAACTTCTCGGCAGATCTGAATCCCTGTGAAAATAGCATAACTTCAGCGATAAGCTGTCGGTCAGGTTTGTTCATAGCCAGCGATCGGAACAGTTTCTTGAGATTGTCGGGTAAATTAGATCTTCCGGCATATCCAGGATTCATAGTTATAAATATAGCCATATCTGGATTCAGTCGAACCTGTTTGCCAACCAATTCAACAGTCAACTCGGTTTTATGCTGAAGGTTTTTGAGTGTTTCCTGAATCAATTGGATCTGTTGTGAGACTGCACTCAACATTCTTTCCTCAAGTCTATTGAACTCATCAAAGCAACCCCAGGCCCCGACCTGACACAAACCAACAAATATACGACCCATAGCTTGAAAATCAAATGTTTCGTCGCAATTGAATACCAGAACAAACCTTCCGAGTTGATTACCCAATGATTTAACTGACTCTGTCTTTCCGGTTCCGGCGGGACCGAAAGGAGAGCCACCGAGACGTGCTTCCAATGCCTGAGTCATTGTTAGATAACAACGATCAGTGAGAGGGGTCTGAACCAGTTTGTCCTGAACTCCTAAATATTCAAATCCATAATTGAATTTTGCATTTGCCATATGTATAGTCAGTTGTTGGAGGACATCGTTTTGTCGCGGATCGAAATAAAATCTCATTTGTGATAACCATTCAAATGATTTTGGAGAACAAATATTGTTTTTTATTAGAGATCGGGTGACATCACGTTTGTGCACAAATTCAGTGATAAGATGCTCCAGTTTTTTGCGACGCAGAGGTGGTTGTTCTTGAAGTACAGAATCTGCCAAAGCGTTTAGTGTCAACTGAACCGATTGCAGAACACTTTCAAGCAATTGTGATGTATTGAGATTTTGACTTTGAATCTGAATTAGTGTGTTCTCTACATATTCAGACCATGATATTTGTGCGGCCAGAGTAATGATTTGTGACTGATATTTGTCTAACCATTGAACAAACTGTTCGATATCAATGTTACCACTTTTGAAAGGAGCGATTTCAGAGACCGCTGAAGCCAAAAGTTTTCCGAGAGTTATTCTCATTTCCCGTTCCAATAAAGTTAACCATTCATTGATCTTCGGGTGTTCGACAATAGATATGGGACTGAAAAATTTCACTTCTTCTCCTTCTTTCGAACACAAACCCAAAACACAAGTGTAATCTTCATTAAGAATTATCGATGAAACGCCAGCAAACATTTTCTTGAAGTGTTTTTGAAGTCTCGGAATGTTCTTACTGTTGCCGATAATTTCCAATAGATCTTCGTCACCAACAAAATAAAATCTCGGGAATGAAGAACGTTCGCGCTCTAAATATTCACCCAAAGCTTTTTGAATTTTGCCCAAGAGATCAGCCAATCTTTCTAATGATCTCTGAACTCCAGGTATGTTCAGCACATCCATAACCATTGGACTCTTTGACACTTTTTTCATTAGAGTCAGATATTCAGAGCTAATGCTTTGAAACCGTGAAGTCTCGACCGGAAGCAGTGCCTGAATATCTGAACTTCCGCTGAATATTCCTTCCAAATAAACCCAACGTCTCTGGACATCAATCCAGACATCGAACAAAGCATTAATTCTATTCAACTTTTCCTCCCATGAAAGAGCGTCTTCTTCGAACTCTTTATAATAAGGCGACATTTTCATAGCTGTTATTGAGTTGATATGTTCTTTACATTTATTGAACAGATCATCCCAACCACGGATTATACGACATTTATTCTGATAATTGATTAGATCGAGTTCATATGTCTGCCAGGCCTCGCGCACCTGCTTCAGGAATTCCTCCAAAGCCATCTCTCCCTGAGCGACAAGGATTATGTCTTTGACAATCGGTTCGTTTCGTTGTAGGTCTACGTCCCAGACCTGACCTAAAGTCAGTTCAGACAAAATCCACCTGACATTTAACTGTCGTGTCAATTGTCTCCAATGACGTTCTTTCAGTGCATCTGATTTCAATTCGATTATCAACATATTTGCCTTTGCATATGATTGTAGAACACGTTTGACAAAATCATAAGAAGCATATTGTCTGAGTCTTGCGGGCATATCTTTCAATTGACTCATTAGACCATCGAGTTGTTGGCGTAGTTTTCTTGGTTGAACTGAAAGCCACGGCAACTCTTTAAGAATATCGATTTGTTCCCAAATTTTAGACAATTCACTCCAAACACCCTTCAAGTCTTGTAACTCTTCTAAAGCCACCTGAAGTTTCTCATCACTTGGGCTGACCGGCGCCAAACCGGGTTCGAGTAATTCAAGCGCTTCTTTGGCTCGCAAAACATTGTCGCGATCTTCTCTCAAATGATTGAATTTAGTTTCAAATATCGATAAACGATTGAGTGCTTCTTTAGGAACAGTGGAACCCTCGACTGGTTTTCCTCTTTCCCATTCATTGAGAAAATCTAGAGTTCTGGCTTCGACTGATTTGTCTTCGGCAACAATCTTCACCTGTAAACTCGATACTTGCTGTTGAATGGAGGCATCTTTGCGTTTCATTATTTCATTAAATGCAGACCATTCACCTTCAATGTTGTCGACGTGAAGCCAATTGTTAGGGAATTGGAATCTCTGTCTCTCTAATATTCTCTGTCCTTCTTTGTATGTCTCCACCTGTTTCTCCCACTGACGAGTCTTTGTTTTTAGTATTTGTACATATGTTATGAAAGTGACTGCATCTTTGGTGTTTGCGGTATCGATTGAATGCTGTTCTAATTCTGTTCTTGATTTTGATATAACCGAATGCAAACCTCCCATTTCATTGCCAAGCAGTGCACCGAATTTGCTCAACACTTCTTTATGCCAAGAATCGTACTTCAAAGTGACTTTTGACTGCACTTTTGCATAATCAACAATTATAGGCCCGATTTCTTTTCTCGTTTCAGTCGTATCGAAAGTAGTTCTGGATTTTTTTATTTCGACCAAAGTGTTCATCCATTTCGATATACTTAACGAAAGTTTTGAGTAAAGCATATCTGGCTGTAAATCCCAAAGTGATTGATAAGTAAGCCATTGAGTGATGTATTCTTGCATTTGTTTGATTTTGCTATCAATCGCATCATAAGCAGCATCTAATACAGGGACGGCTTCGGGCATTTTGTTAAGCAAACCTCGATATTGTGGAGCTGCGGGTCTGTCTAACCCAACCTGATATCGAGTGCTTTCAATTCTATTAAGAGTGAGGACGACATTCTCCCAGGCAAACAATTGTTGCATTAGATTGAAACGCGCTTCCTCGACACTTGGGCTCACATACATTACTTGATTAGTTATACGAATTTCATGAATCAAAGTTTGAATTTTTGGATCTCCACCAGGTTTTGGTGCGCTATTAGTTGGTGAATCAGTATCTGTCAAAACATCTAAATCATCATCATTTTTGCCCAAAAGCGCTTGAGTCCAGGCCTTAATGCCTGCCTCCAGTCGAACGGCCAACTTTTTCTCTACTTCTTCGTCCAGTCGTGAAACCCATTCACTGAGATTTGAATATCTTTGTAAACTTAAGTCATCGACAGCTTTTTGGATTTTATTCAGAATTTCACTGAAGACAGTTGTACTATAACTACAGGCATCTAAACTTCGAGATTCAATTTCAATCTGTTCAACAACATCGAGAAGTTCATCAACTTTTTCCTGAAAATTGAATACACTTTCAGCCAATCTTTGAACATATGAATCCCTTTTATATGACTCCCAAACGAGTCCCACTCCTTCACAAATCAAATCTTGAACATCTTTTTTGAGTCCCGCAACTAATAAAGCCACTGATGTTCTCTGATCAACCTTTTCACACGCCCTTTCATATGACTTAACAGTTTCGATGAGAGACACAGCGAACGGGTAGTGTTGGTTCGCTTGATGTGCTTTATTAACGATTGCGAGCGGAACTCGAAATCCAAGACTTCGCAGATTTCTCACCTCTTTTGCGAGAGTAATAATCTCTGGCATAAAATTAACTCGAAGTTTAAGAACACTTCCTTTTCCGCTCTTTGATCTGAAACTTTCGATGTTGAATATTCTTCCGGAGACATTCAATTGTCTTTGTTGAACATTTCTGGCCCATTCATCGAATATTCCCTGAGTGTTTAACTTCATTCGGAAACTGTCGGCATCGCTCTTAAGCTTCTGTCCTTCGACATGATTTTCCCAGCCTTTGCCCAATACATCCTCCACTCGTTTCATGTAAACCGAAAGCTGTCTTTCTATTTGTTTGGCCCAAACGATAGATCCAGAAATAGGCGGCAAATCTCTGACTCTACTCATTTTGCAGGCTTTGTTTTGCGGATATTGGACTTTGAATTTTTCATGAAGTGATTCGATGTCATCCTTTACTCTTTGAATCAGTTGTGTCTGATATTCACGAATCGCACCCCGAATGTGGGGCCGAACAAATAAGGCGTTGAATTTAGAAAATATACGAAACATTTCATTGGCATTCTTTGCGATTCCCAATTGATCTCTCAATTTAGCAGTAATTCTGGCCTCAACTCTATCTATCCTTTCTTCATACCGTTTCATCGATGCTTCCCAGGCATCGGTCCCTTCTTTGCTGATATCGAGCGCATCCACTTCTTTGACCAATTCATAAGCAGAGTTCACTTCTTCGATGGCATTTATGTCCGCTGAATCGAAAGATGATATAACAGAATCTTTTTCAGAAGTCGTATCACTTATGACTTCCCCTTCTTTGATGGCTTTAATAGAAGGCCGAAGAACCCGAACAATGACTGCTCTGAGCTGTTCGTGTTGTCGCCGAAATTTCCTCATTTGTTCCATTCTTGACTGCAATCTCTTATGCGCCAAATTTATTCTCCAAACCATTTTCAAGTGTTCTTCTCTTTTCTTTTTGACGATATCACGCATTAATCCCTGGAGTTTATCATATTCATCATCCCAAGTGAGGAAGACATCGAAACACGAAGAGACAACCTTTTCGAACTCATCGAACGGGATGTGCATCATTCTTCTGGTGCCCAACACTTTCAGCATTTGTGACATCAAATCTCTTGAAATCGCTTCCATTAGCTTAAGCGCACGTTTGATCGGGTATTTGGTATTTCTTATTTTACGCAAGTGTTGGAAAATTGATTGTAAGGCAAGTCTTATTTTGTCGAGTTCTGAGGCCGCCAACAAGTCATTCAGAGGGAAGTCTTTCATCAAAGGGTTATAATCACTGACAGTTGAAAGCGCTTCTTTCAGTCGAGTGTCGGCATCAAAACTGACTGTTGCGTGAAATCGTTTGCCATTTTTTAGAATCTCGAGAGTGATCGCAACCTCAGGACTTTCTCTCTTTTCCTGAATCCTTAACAAAGCTCTTTCCAGATTCAACCAGAAACTAATTTCTTGTATAGCTGTTCCCGAAGATGGATCTCTATCTAATTTTGTAACTTTTTGTATTTCTCTAATCCAACGATTGACTCCACTTTGCAATTGATTTAGAAATACAGAGTCATTGACTTTTTCGCCAAAATCATCGACACTTATCTTCCGCTTTTCTTCACTACTCTTTTTCATTTCTCCGATAATACTTGGATGTATTTGTAGACTAATTTCAGGTATGTCTATGTTCTGTTGAAGATGCAAAAGACCCATTTCCAGCTCTGCGATCTTCTTCTCAACAGTCGGCGCCATTTTATCCCCATCTCTAGAGGTAGAAAAATAATATTTACCCTATTTTCTCTTTAAATTTCATTTGAGGCAAAGATGTCATGATTTTGAGAAATAGCTAAAAATATATGACCACATATTCTGACTCATAATAATTAATATTTGTTGTGCATCTTCCCAATTCTCCCATTAGAATAGGGACAAGAAAATTAATTATTTAAATAAAAATCTCTTTTATATAATTTATCTCATTTGTATACCTCTCTGCTCTTCCCGTTTCTTTGACATATGATTTGAAATATGGGGCCACCGCTGCGCTCACATATGAGTGAAGTGTCTCATAAGGTGAGGCATCACTCAAATTCATTACTCGAAGTTGTGATGAGATATTCTTCTCCGCCTCTAAAACCAGACCTTTCTTTATGAGAACAATACTATTGATCTTTGCATTGAAAAAACGGACCTCTTCTGAGATCGTATACAGAATAGTCTCCTCGCCATCACTCACAGATTCCGACTCTTCCTCTTCTTCTGATTATAAATTCAAAATTATGGCTAAGAATTAAATCATATAATAATAAGTTGAGAAACCTTTTGAAGACGATCTCTGGATGAGAAGTGATCGCATTTGTGGATCTGATATAAACTTTTTGATTTTCTCCACAGCTGTGTCACTTCTGAGGAGTGCTTCCAGTGATGGATGTATTGCATTGTCTTCTTCAAGCAGAGCCGGGACCACCCGTTTTATGTAATTGACAACCACTTGACTGTCAACCAATGCGACTGCGGGCGCATTTGCTTCGTTTCCCAGCGATTGATGTCCTGACAGTTGAGTCTCTGACTCGATATTGTCAGACATTTAACTATTATTTTTGAGACAATAATTGAAATATATTTATAAATTACACATTAAATTAAATAAATTAATTATTAAAACCGGTGAGTCATAAGTTTTATCACTTTTATAAATAAATAATCCAATGGGTGTTTCACTAGCGTTGTATAAATCTAAACATTCATTAAGTTATTATTCCGACACTTTCAGCGAACCCACTTTTAGCGAACTGAGATTTCGTAATATTGCATAATAGTTTTTTTATC
>JAUJYR010000012.1:0-17806 GCA_033995805.1 Hermannia gibba
AGACCATTTGTTATTCCACCGATGGGAGCTCTAATACCGTTACCTAAATATAATATGAATGATGTTCAAGGATGGGTTAAACTTTACGAGATCATTACTAATGCCAACAATTTTGATGACCGTACAAAGTTTAACCAACTAATTCAAAGTTTTGAAGGGACAACCGCAATCGAGTATTTTCTACGCTTATTACGAGATGGGCTTATTTATGATTGGACTTCCGCTAAAGAAATATTTTTAAGAAGACAAACAGAACCGAATAGCATTGTTAATACTGAAGCAATCTATATGAAGAAACAACTTCCAAATGAAAAAGTTGCAATTTATATAAGGGATAAAGAGACAGAGCTAAATAAAATCCGACCAAGATTACCAGAAGCATTATTCGTATCACAAATTATTCATGGCCTTAAAGATGACATTTATGAAAGAATTATGAATTACATAATGGAGAAACCAATCAAAACAGTTGACGATTTATTCAACAAAGCTATAAATATTGAAATAATGGTATCATCGATCGAAAAACGTAATGGTAATTCTACTAGAAAGAAGAGAGTTGATTTTGAGGAAAATTCTAATAGAAAGCAAGAAGGTTATCGAAGTAACTCAAGAGACAGGAACCGTCGCTTCGAACAAGAAAGTTCAAAAACAGATCAAACATTGGATTATTTAGCGAGATCAATGAGAGATTTACGTGATTCAGTTTTGGAATTAGAAGCAAAAATCGAAGATTTAATAACAACTCAAATTATAATCAAAATAATTATGGAAATAATAATAATTATCAAAGATACGGAAATTCGAGAAACAACTATTCAAGAAATAATAATCTTCCAAGAAGTGATCAGAAATATGAGTCTAACAATACTTCCAAAACAACTGACAATAATTTTTCACAATGCCAAGATGATGTTGATCCGAATGTCAGACGTAAAACCAATGGTAGTATTCAGTGCTTTTTCTGTAAAAAGTTTGGTCACTTCAGAAGAGATTGTGAAGAAATGAAGAAACTTACCAAACAATCAAACACACAAAAGTCGGGAAACTAAAACTGACGAATCCTAAAGATGGGAGAGATTTCGTCAATTATTTTATATTAGACCCGTCTCGCATAAAAAATTTATTAACTGTTTCCGTATTTATCTGCAATCAACCAAATCAAGCAGTTTTAGATACTGGGAGTGTTGCGTCATACATTAACTCTCAATATGCTAAAGAAAATAAATTACCACTACTTAGATGTACAGATAATATAATTGTTCGTTTGATGGGTGGTAATATTATGTCGATTCAACTCTATACAATCGCCGAATTAATTCTTAATAACCTTTCTACAACAAATAAACTTTATTTGATAGATGATTTACCGTTCGCGTTATTACTTGGGTTAGATTTTTGCCGGATTAATTCTTTGAAAATCAATTTTGATACAAATCAAATTCTCAATAATTCAGTAAACAATGAGATAAAAGATACATTAATTGAAGAATTAAATGACTACAAATTTGATTCAGTCGATTTACTTATCAAGTCCGTTGATGGATATCAAGACCATTATTGGAAGAAGAATATTATTCACATTGATAATTATTTCATTGAAAAAATTAGAAATACTTCGGAAACAAAATCAGACACATATGTTTATCCAGAAATAAAAACCGAAAACAAATTTGAATTCGAAATAATGGATCAACTTTTACAGGAATATAAACATTTATTTGCTCAGACAGTTCATGATCTGAAACCAGCCAAAGATGTATTGCACACAATAGATATCGGAAATAATAAACCAATACATCACCAGCCATATAGGACCAGTTATAAAGAAAAAGAGATCATTGATGAGCAGATTCAAGAAATGCTTGATCGTGGCATAATTAGAGCTTCTAACAGTGAATTTGCTTCGCCTGTTGTATTAGTTAAGAAGAAAGATGGAAAATGGCGTTTCTGCATAGACTATAGAAAATTAAACGAAATTACAACAAAAGATGTGTTCCCTTTACCAAGAATTGATGATACGCTCAATTCATTAAACGGTTGTAAATATTATTCAAAGATTGATCTTTTCAGTGGTTATTGGGCGATACCGATAGCTGATAAAGATATTCATAAAACAGCTTTCATAACACACAATGGCCTTTACGAATTTGTTGTCTTACCATTTGGCTTAGCAACAGCACCAGCAACATTTCAACGTTTTATGAATCGAGTTCTTGGGGGACTTAAATATAAAATAGCTCAAGTATATCTAGACGATGTATTAATATACTCAATGACATTTGAAGATCACATAAGGGATGTTCGTTCCGTTTTAGAAAAATTGGATGAATTCGATTTAAGGCTCAATCCAAAAAAATGTGAATTCTTGTGTAATAAAATTGGTTTTCTTGGGTACATTGTAAGTCCGAATGGCATTTCAGGAGATGAAGAAAAAGTAATTGCAGTCAAGGAATTCCCTCAACCTAAATGTATTAAAGACGTAAGAAGTTTTCTTGGGCTTTCTGGATACTATCGCTGCATGATTAAAAGTTATGCTAAATTATCTCAAGGAATGACAGAACTTCTCAAAAAAGAATATGAAAAGAAACCGTTCTTTTGGACCAAGGATGCTGAAGAATCATTTAAAAAACTTAAACAAACACTGATATCTGCACCAGTATTAGCACACTTTTTACCTGGTTTACCACTTATATTATATACGGATAGCTGCGACTATAGTATGGGATGGGCTTTGCATCAATTACAAGATGAAAAAGAACGTGTTTTAGTGTTTGGAAGTAAATCATTTAATAATGCCCAAAAGAAATATTGTGTAACTGACAAGGAATGTTGTGCTGTTATCACAGCAATTATGAAATTGAGACACTATTTAGTTGGAACTAAATTCACCATTAAAGTAGACCATTGTGCGATTTGTTTCCTCAAAAAAGTCAAAGACCCAAGTGGACGTTTAGCACGTTATTCACTCAGATTGAGTGAATTTGATTTTGATATTGAATACAAAAGTGGTAAGCTACATGTCAATGCTGACTGTCTCTCAAGATATCCAGTCGAATCAGCTGGAGAAGAATTAGGAGAGATACCACTCTACTTCTCAGAGTTTGTAAGAACAAACTATAAGAATAATCATAAATGTCACAATAAGGTCAACTGTTTATCTCAGTGTGAATTGTTAATTAACGATGAAGAATCAGATGTTTATACATCAATTTTTAAAACGAATGTAGACAAAGAAATTGATTGTTATCAAATAGAACAATTAAATATGGTCTTTGAACAATCAATAGATAATTTTTGTCAACATATTATTAAAGAACTTGATAAACAATCCGCAGATTTCATAAAGAATTATAAATTAATTGATCAAGTTTTATTCAAGAAAAGTTATAACGACGATGAACAGATCATTTGGCTATTATGTCTACCAAAACACTTACGTCAAGAAGTAATGCAAGAAATACATGGGGGTATCACAGGTGGACATTTTGGTTTCTTTAAAACTTGGAATAAAATAAGAACTCGTTTTTATTGGCCGAAATTAGAAAGAAGTGTTAGAAAATTTGTTAGGTCATGTAATTGTTGTCAACTGAGAAAAAATGATATAGGAAAAGCAAAAGGACTTCTACAACCTATAAAAACGACAACAAAACCATTTGAACTAATATCAATGGATCTATTAGGTCCATTACCTCTGACTAGAAACAAAAAGCGTTTTATCATATGTGCGATGGACTATTCTACAAGATATATGATAACTGATAGTTTACGCGACTCAACTGCAGATTCAGTGGCAAAATTTCTTATTTATAAGATTATTTGCAAATATGGAGCCGTTAGAAGAATTCTTACCGATAATGGCGTCCAATTTGTATCCGAAGCATTAAAAGAAGTAATGAAATTTTTTAAAGCTGAACATAGTCTAACGACTATGTATCATCCTCGATCAAATGGATTAGTTGAGAGAGGAAACAGAACAATCATAGAATCTATTTCTATGTATGCGAATACGAATTTGAAGAACTGGGACTCAACGTTACCGTTGATTGAATTTGCTTATAATAGTTCAAGAAATAAATCAACTAATCAGAGTCCATTCTTTTCATTATTTGGTTTTGAACCATATTTACCAATTGATGTAACAATGAATTTACCAAATCAAGAAGAAATCTTCGACTTGAAAGGTCGATGGGATGATGCTCGATATTTGGTTAAAGAAAGCATCAAGAAGGCTCAGGAGAGCCAGAAGAAATATCACGATAAACGACATCGTGATGTACAATTTAGAGTTGGTGATCTCGTCGGATTATACGGGAGAACCGGAGAATTCGGTGTCAGGAAGAAATTCTCGTTTCGCTATAGCGGTCCTTGGAAAGTTATAAAAAAATATGAACGGCCCAATGACGTTTATAAGGTACAGGATGTTCAGGATCCTAGATTTATTGAAAAGGTTTCAATAACTCGGTTGAAAAAATGGTTCAAGCGTGAACCCGAAGAAGATGATGTTATTAAAGCACCGAAAGCTGAGATTATACCTTCAGGAGAAGACTATACGATTCTCGGCGATTTGACAGATCAGGAGGAACCGTCACTGGAGAAGGATCTGTCGGGAGTTGTCGACAGTTGGACTGGAAATTCAGTCAACTTAAGTGAAGATCGAAGTCAATACTCGAGTAAATTTACACCAAGATCAAATGCATCTTCACCTTCACTTGAGTGGGACGAGTTTACACCCAATGGTGGCCACAATTAATCAGATGCATCATATTTATATTATTTTATTGGTTAAGGTTTTAAACTTATATTTTATATTATTTTGGATATTAATATTTAAATAATGAGGTCGATAGTTTATTAAGGCATTTGTTTTTTTTAAATACATATATAATAATGGTATAAAATTATGATTATTAATTGAACACTTTCTAAACATATTTATAATAATATTGTCATAGACGGACTGCCAGGAGTCAGTCCATGGTAGCGTGGTCGAGTGTAAGGATTGTCGAAAAATTCAATAACCTTTAGATATATTTTGTTAGGATAACCTTATTTTATCAGTTTAGAACATTATATTAATATAACCTTAAAGGACATTTCCCTGCATAACATAGGTAAATGCCTTTTATGGATAACATTTCTATATAATCTGATATCACATAGAGTTCACTATTCCTTAGAGTTCAATACTCACTAAATGTCAACGTATTCTCTTAGTATATTCTTTGGATTCTTGAGTTTAAATGACAATGAACGGTCAATGAATAACCGTTCATATACCTTAAGTTTAAGGAAGTCAAATGACTTTCCAATGAGTATATAAACATAAGCTTTCTGACTGTTAAGACACATTAGTTTTCGGACTGATTCTTAGAAGCCGTATTGTTAGGAATACTCTTGTATTACTTACTTTATACCTTTTAATAAATACTTTTAATATTAAATTGTTTGTGCTTTATTTGGTATTGACGGACGAAACAAGACAACTGATAATGTAAGTTATTTTAATTATATTCATATGATTATAAGGTTTAGTATATAATCGTTGGTTGTTAGTTGTTATATGATTTGTAATTGTGAGATAGTTATACATTTAGTTATGTACTAAAGCCTTATATAATCAGAAGTGGGATCTTTATATCTCAATAATCCTGACAGTCCTAATTTTTAAATTAATAAAATTTTCTAAATTTTAAGTATGTAGAAATTCGTTTTAGTCAATTCTATAGAGATATGCTCAATTCATTCAATTTAAAAAAAATTCTATTCACAACTTAAAACATTAAATTCTAGCCTGTCATGAATTTTCACTCTTATATCTCTATAAATTGAGAAATATAATATTTGTTTTTATTTATTCAAAATGCTAATGCACTTTCTTCAATTTATGTGTTTCTTGAACTGGTATTAGTTTTTCTTTTTATTTTGTTCGAAATTTTGTTATGTTTTTGTTAATTTAAGAAAAATATCATTTTCTAGAAATTAACAATATTTAAGTATTAAAAGCGTATAAAAGTCTGTATATAATTGAATATATAAATCTTATATAATATTTAACTACAATTAAATAAATCTTAGTTTAAAATATTTATTTTTGAAATTAAATATTATTTTATGAGTTGTTCAAAAGGTTATTCATGTTAATACAAGTTTTTTTTGTTGTTGTTTATATTTTGAGTTCATAACCCCAATAGTTAAAATAAGTTCAAGATTATACAAACTGGTCTTATGAATCTTTAACTCAAATTGAATACCTTTCAGAGTAGTACTTTCAATGTGTGTCTCATTTGTATTTCATTTGTGTTTTATTATGAAATGATTCAAGTCTCTCAAATTGATAGTTTAATCGAAAAACTCTATTACTCTTATTTTAATAATAATATATGGAAGTACATCTGCTTATTTAAGGATTGTAACTTTCATTCTATTAGTGAGGTAAAAATTATCGAACATGTGAATACACATGTAGAAAAGAATAAGTCTCCTAAGTTTATTTAAAATAATAATATGACAATCACTACAAAGTGCGTTTCATTGAGCGAATTGAAAATTAAACATACATCAAGAATAGAGATTTTGAAATCTAAAACGATTAATAATATATCAGCATTTGGAGAATACTTGGAAATAGAAGCTCATAAAGTTTGTATTGATATATTAAATCAGTTATTCAATATTTATAACAAAATATCTAACAATTCCGAAAGAGATTTACTATTTAATGAACTTTTAAGTGAATATACTCAGATAGTTATTAACCTTCAACCAGACTTTTCGTTAGATACAAATACAAATCAACTAATAAAAGCTGAGCTATTTCTTTAAAGATTTAGAACTATCAACCATAATATTTGATTGTAAGTCATAATTAGATAATATGAATGTTAATCATGAAGAAACTGAAATAACTATACTTATCGTTCAATTTGTCCAACTTTTTGTGAGAATTATTCAAAATAATAATTTAGAACAAATTTATCCCAGTGTTTGTGAATTATATTTCTGCTTACGTTACGTCATAGAGGAAATTATTGTGTATTCAATCGAAAAAACTGAAACAATTAAATATATAAATAATAATCCATCAGTTTCGAGTGAACAAAAATTCATGCTAATTGAAGAAACTACAAAAATATTCGAAGAATCCGTGAGTGAACTGATTGATGCTTTTCGAACAAACACGGTTAGAGCATATTCATATTCGTCTTGAAAAATTAGTTTAACTTAATTACTAAATGGAAGGAATCAAAATCGATCCGCGAGTTGTATCCTTTATAATACAAAATGTTAAACTCATCACGGAAATGATGTATACCACAGGACGTATCGACACAAAACCCGAAAAAGATGAATTTTACTTAGGATGTGAAGTTTTTATCAACGAAATGGTGGATTACTTTAATATCTTAAAACGATTCGAAAATCAAGTTAAAAATAACAAATTATTTACTAAAGATGATATTGATGAATGTATATCGAATGGAAATGTTGTTTATGGAAAAGCTTGTCAAGATTTATTGAAAGCCTTCATTGATAATCAACTTTAAATATAATTATCGTTCGATTAATTAAGGATATTTATTTTACTATACTGTAATATTAAGTTTTTTTAAGGGAATATTAAGGATTTACTATGATTTATTTCGGTTTTATAGAATGATAGTAAAGGATTTTAACTATTTTTGTAGTAAAATAGAATCAATTCAATTAAATATTTGGGAGTTAGAGGCAAAAGTTTTTACTATTATCAATAAAAATAAATATTTATTAAGTTATCTTAAGGTTAATATCAGTGGTTTTTATGATTTAATTATTAAGAATAAGCCGGCAATAGAAAATTTTAATAAAATTCTTTTTAGGCTTGATAAACTATGGTTCATTACACTTTATGAATACAAATTAGATAAATTGGGATTTCTAATTAATAAATACAATACTTTATTATCATTTAATAAATTATTAGATAAATTAAATTTACCACAGAATAATTTTAATTTGTATAATCCTATAAGCAATGTTGACTCCAACTGTTATTGTAATAGATTAATCGTAGAATGTAAAAATCATAAAAATATATCACATCAGAACTTATTTATATCTGATAATCTAAATAATCCTTCATATAATATACTTTCCATTGATACTGAATTTGTTACTAATAAATCTTCAATATATCTCTTAAGAATTGCTATAGTAGGTAAATGTAACAATAGATCAATACAATTACTGTTTCATGCAATCTTTAAACCCCCAATTGAATTAGAATTCAATCAATTAACATATACTGGTTTCAAATCAGAAGACTTTGAACGAATGAATGAAAATTATACTCCCACTGATAAAATACTTAACCTTATTAAAAATTCGGTCAAATATAAAAAATTAATATTTTGTAATCAAAAATCTGATACAAATGCAATTGGTTTACCCCATAGTCCATTATTTAGAGATATTCAAACATATTTTTTAAGATTTCCTAATAATAAGAATAAACAACCAGTGAATCTACTTTGGCTTTCTAAATTTGTTTTGAATAAAAAGCTTAAATATATGAAACATAATCCTATAATTGATGCATCTTTGGCATTACAATTATATGAATTAATCCCCGAGAAATTTTTAATAAATTTATTATCATTTAATATCATTATTTAATATCATTTTTTTATCAAATTTTAACGGTTATTTTCAATTCTATATATATGGTACTTATAAATTTATATTTAATGAAATATATAATAAAAGAATAAACATAAACGTGTAAAGTTGATTATTTTCAAATATTAATAAACTAACAATTAAGTTAATTTATTAATATTCTTCCTATATAGAAATTATACTACTAACATAGCAGCAAAATAAGCTTTAAAACCAGTTTTTGTGTATATATTTGCATCTATGAGATAAGTATAAAAAAATAAATAAACAAATTTGAACTTGAAAACTTGTATTAGGTAACACGTTTACTATTTACTACGCTTACTATTTCATAGACGGTTTAGAAATTGTAATTTAGGTCAATGACTTACTAGAAGCTGTGATACTAGTAGGTTAACAAATAACGTGTTTGGAATTTATTGGTTTAGGATAACTTTGAGACACTTTTGTTGATTTTACATTTTTATTTTCTAATTAAATTATATTGGATTATAAAATTACAATAATAATCTAAAATTCAAATTGATTAATTCAATAATTTATAAAATTGCTTAGTTATAGTCTGATCAAACTTATATATAAGTGACTTTCAGTCAAATTTTAAATATTGTTATATTTTTAAAAAGAATAATTGATTAACTCTAATATTTCGAGAAAAAAAATTTACTAATAAACACCTCTTCAAAATGCTTCATAAAAAATTTAAATGTAAAAATATACAAATCATAGAAATAAATAAGCAATTATATGGGTTAAATATTAATAAAGTTTCTAATAAGAATTTGAATGGAATAAGTTTATTAGATGATTATTCTCTTTTGAAAATATTTTCATTATTGAATATAAAGGAGAAATTAGCTATAGAAAGAGTGTGCAAAAGATGGCAAACATTATTAAAAGAATTAACAATTAAACAAAAAGGTTTATGCACTACAATGCCTGATGATCTTGACTGGCATTGCTTACAGTCACAGCATGATCATTCCTGCATCGGTGGTGATGTACGCTCTGCGATACTAATGAACAAAGGATGGATGTATGATTTATCCAATGAAAAATCACTTAATAATTTAATGTACATTTCAATAAAGTGTCCAGAAATACGCACCCTATATCTCAGTCATTGTTTATTAGATAAAAATTGTTTCGTAAAGTTAGTTCAAATCTTCCCATCACTTGAATGCCTTTATTTAAGAAACAATATGATTAATGATAATAAACTAAATTTTAATACTGAAGTGTGGGAACAAATTGGAAAAGTATTAGGACAAAAGATTATTCATTTAGGGTTAGATCCGCATTATGAATATAGAATGAATGACCATCAAACTACACAGTTTTTGCAACATTTTATAAGACTTAAAGAATTACGGATTGGTAAAACTTTTGATCGGGATATGTTAGGAGAATTTATTAAATATCTACCACCAAATATTGAATTATTTTATAGTGTAGGACGTGAATTGTCTGTGAAAGCCTTAGAATCTTTAGAAAATAAACAGAAAAACTATTTAACATATTTAACTTATTATTCAAATTCGGTTTTGTCAGTGATTGCTTTAGAATTTATTGGAAAAACGTTTAATAATTTAGTTCGGTTGAAAGTTAATCTGTCATTTAATGAATTGATACTATCATCCAGGTCACCGATAGCACAGTTAAAATGTTTGCAAGAATTTAGCATTGATTTAAATGCTTTTAGCGACAATCATGTAGATGATGGACTGATCTGGACCATAAAAGATGGTCTGCCTTCTCTTAGAGTATTAGAAATATCTCGTGCAGCTTTATCATCACGTTCATTCAATTCAATTTATTATTGTTTGCCTCAATTGACGAAATTGGTTCTCAATAGTATCGAGTGTCGATGTTGTTGCGACTCTGATGTTATTCGCGACAGATTTGATTATTATAGTTGCTCGTTATGTCGATCTGAAAGTTGGTCTTCAATTTCAGATATGAGTAATTTAAGAGATTTATTGATTTCGACTCCTTTTAACCGAAATGTATTGATAAAAAGTTTTCACAATGAATTAACGATTAAATTACCTAATTTCAAAAGTTTGAGATTTCTAAGTATTTGTCGATATGATATCAGTCAAACGGATTTGCTTATATATTTAAACGAATTAATGAGTAAATCCAACCCTGAAGAAATTTTTACACTAAATATCAAATCTGTTCCTTTTGATCTGAATAAAAAAATTATATCTAAAAATGTACGTATAATTCATGATAATTTTATGTTATAAATTTACTAAGGATTAAAATAACTATAGCTTATTATTTAATCAAACTAGCACATTTCAAATTATAACCGAATTATTATTATTATATTAGAAATTATTGTGTTAAAATCAGTATAAATTTTAATTCTCTTCCCGCTTATTACAATACTTATAAATATTCTATATGAACTATTACATATTAGTCTTTAATTAAAAATAATTATTTTTGAATCAGCAATAATTCTTGGTATGCTTCCCTCTCAATTAACCATTTTTATATAACCTATTATAATAGTAATATATCAGTCTTTCATTACGAATAATAAATTTTGAATCAACAACATATTCAATTTCTCTTCCCGTGCATCTATCTAAATTTATATGTTTTATAAGAAGCAGTATATACGAGTCATTCTATCTCAAAACTATGTCTCGTAATGACAACTAAATCTAATTATCTACACAGGGTTTACAAATTATTATTCTCTCATTTTATAACTATTGGTTAAAGAAAATTTTTATCCCATTATAATATTTGAGTTAGCAGATAAATCTAATTATCTACACGGGGTTTACAAATCATTATTCTATCGTTTTATAATATTTGGTTAATGGATACTATAATTCCATTATAATAGTTTAGTTAGCAACTGAAATTAATTTTCTACACGGTGCTAACAAATAATTATTCTATTGTTCTATAATAAATGGTTAATGAATACTATAATTCCACTATAATATTTTAGTTAGCAACTGAAATTAATTTCTACACGGGGTTAACAAATAATTATTCTTTCGTTTTAAAATTATTTGTTAATGAATACTATTATTCCTTTATGATATTTTAGTTAGCAACTGAATTTTATTATCTACACAGGGTACATTATTAAATATTACCTTATTTTATAAAAATTGGATTTTGAGCCGGATTAATCAATATTAATATTTGAGCCAGCAAATGAAATTTTCTTTTATTTGCCGGGGTAAGAAATAGATCCCACATTACTATATTAGTATTTAAAATAGACCAAAATGTAGATGTCAAAGGGGCTTGACATTACAATAAAACAACCCGATGCGTTCTAGAGACTAGGATAAATTGTTCTTTAAGCCTTTTAGCATTACCCAGGGTATACTTCGTGGAAGTAAGGCTTATATACCCCAAAGACAGGACATATAGAAGAAGACAATAGGACAAAAAAAATGAGTTACATTAAATAGGGATTACAGGAAGAACATGAAATGCCTGATCGTAACTCTCAAACGAGTTATACCAATATAAATAAAAACTTCGTTCAAAATTATAAACTTTAGCTTTTATGAAATTAGAAACAAACTTAGGATCAAAGTAATTTTGAATGGAGATTCCAATGGTTAAACCCAGAGCGTTTAACATGATAACGTCACAATATCCTCCTAAATTCTCCCTATTTTTACCCGAAACGGAGAGATTAAGCAATGCTTCATTATAATAAGCAGTCGGAATACTTAGATTTTCTTTCTGTTTAACCATTGAAAGTAGAGTTAAATAACGAAATATATGATGAAAGCGAGTTGTACCAAACGCTATTAGAGAAAGAGAGCCAAAAACACAGTTACCATTAGTTAAAGTATTATAAATCTTGAATTTAAAAGGAATAACGTTTGATTTTTTAACTTTCGCGGTATCTGCATAATTGTGGTATTTCGGATACTTGGGAGAGATATGAAAAATATTTATAAAATAAGGAATGAATTGAAATTGTAGAAATTCATCGGATAATCCTTTACAGGATATCTCGGTTAAAAATTGTTTGCATTTGTTATTCGTATTTTTTAAAGAGGAAGCATAAGAATTGAATAATTCAATTAAAGAAATAGGTTTAAATTTCATGATCTCGAGACGATAAGAGGAGAAAAAAATTTTAACATAAGAATGAATCAAAGAGAACTTATTAAAACCTGTAAATTTATAATTAAGTACTTTAGCTACTGCTTTAATGGCAATAGTTTTGGAAGGATCAAATTCCAGCGAATTTGTGAATTTAAACCATAAATTCATAACCTCTGAAATTTTATCTGGGGGAATCTTTTTAAATTTATTTTTAACTCTTACGTTTTGAATGAGACGGCCATACCTGTTAGAATGGAGAACCATAATGAAATAATTATGATTCAAACTCCGATTTTTAATACTACTTATTGTTAAATTTAAACTTTTTATTTTTCTTATATTCAATCGTCAAAATTTATCAAATAATGTGTTAAAATAAGATTTAATTCTATAACTATGAAATAATGAATATATTCAACAGAATTGCAAGATATTAAAGTTAGATATTTTTCTGGAATGATCGATAAGAGCTCGTGAAGTCTATATATCTATATTTTTAAAATTATCACAGAATAAATATATTTTAAATTGTTTTAATTTAAATTAATTTTTCTATATGAAATTCTTAAGTTTTAGTCACATTGAGAACTTCGATAATTTTTTTTTAAACTTCTAATTTATTTAAATTTTTTTTAATTGATTATTCTTATCTATATATAATCTGCTAAAATTTTCATAAGTAGTTCAAACCTATCAATTGAAATAAAGAAGAATGAATAAGTTGATGAATTTGTGTTTACAAATTTCGTTTATTCTGGCAATAAGTGTCATAGCTAATTATGTTAACTGCAAAAATTTCACATTGAAAAGAAGAAATGAGCTCCTTACTTTAAAAATTTCTTGTATGGAAAATTGTCAAACATTTGATAAATTACGCTGCCTTGAGGATGAAGAAATAATATTAAGTAAGCAAAAAGGTTATTTTCAGCTTATCGAAGATATGGTAATGACAGCCGAAGAATTATATCAGTGTGATATAGAAAAATTCGGTTTTAGGTCTTCAAAAGACTATTACCTGATATTTCAGAATTCCAGTTATATATTACTCCCTTCAAAAACCAAAACTAAAGAAAATAAAGTTGCAAAAGCGATATTTAAAAGATCGGAAGCCTTACAAAAGAAATTCTTTAATGAATATTTATGTAATGACACGGAATATTATGAATCTCTCAAAATATTCTGTTCTATAAATGAAGATGAGTCTAAAAAGTTTGGAATTTGGGATTATTTACCTTTCATCAATGCAACTGAAAGTGAAAGACTACTCTGGATTTCAGGACGTTCTAGTGAAATAAATGGTCGGGAAATAACTGTTTTTAAATATCAGAAAAACATAAATTCAACTAAAGAACTGGTTCAGAAATATAATTTGGAAAATTCATTTTCAGAGTTTAACAACTCAAAAAATATTTTTGTTAAAAACAACAGAGAAATTCTACTCGCAAATTATTATCTCGTTCATAGATGTCAAAAAGAGAATCCTCCATTAATTATGTGTAATAAGTATAAAAATGAATACAAAAACTTTCTGTTGGATTTCGTAAGAAATTATCAATTGACTGTAAATGAAAGGAATAAAATGAACAATGACACTGAACCAATTTTTGACATATTTCCATATTATGTCATAACACCGTTGAATAAACATGAATTAAACTATAGGATTAATGAAATATCTGATGATGTTTTCTATTCAATTTTCAAAAAATTACTGAAAAATCAACTATTCAATGGACTTCCGTTCGAGATAAGTGTAAATCTATTAAACGCATTTAAAGTTTGGTCAAGAATTGCTTGTAAATTAAGTGATACATATATAATCAAGGCTTGTTCAAACCTCAAAGATTTTATCGAAGAATCTGGATTATATCCTTATTATCAAACTCTGAACCAAACAATTGATACATTTAATCGAAATAATTTCTCTGATAACGCTAAAGAAATAACTGTTAATGTTTATATAAATCATGTTTTAATTGAGAAAGTTAATGCTTTAAACAGAAGAATTTTTGTAAAAGATAGATTACTTGTTGATAATTCGATGTCTATGGAAAACAATAACTCAACACAGAATGACAGTTTTGATATGGGACCAGACTTATCAGACTTAATAATTGAATCTAGAAAGAATATTATACTCAGGCGTTATTATTTGAATTATTGGTGTCTTCTCAACGCATCAACATATCATTTAGAGGTTAACCATCCGAAATGCTTATATTGGCATAACTATCCACATGTAAACCCGAAGATACAATTAACAAGAGGGTTGGAAGTTACTGATGATGAATATGCGTTGTACAGAAACGATAGTCAAGAACCTGCTTTCTCGGAATTTCCATATTATGCATTGTATGGTCAGAATATGCATGAACTGCCAATTCCGACTGAAACAGATGGCATGGCAGTGACCGATTTTTATAAACAATTTAAAAGATTAGCAGAATTTAAATTTACTATATCTCATCCAATGGAAGAAAGAAAGTCTCGAATTATTTTATTTAAAAAATGGGAAAAAATTGCTTGTCCTTTGAATGATTATTTGTTTAATCAAATGTGTGATAAAATGTATAAATTTCTCAACAGTAGTCGTTTTCGTGGATTCTTTAATGATTTCACATTATCCACAGAAGATAATCGAGAATGGGCTAAAAATACGTATGAAAAACTTGATCAAATATTTATCGTGCATGAAAATGGCGTTGTATCTACAGAAGTTAATTCGAACGTTGAAATTGTATTCAAACCAGTGAATAAAACTAAATTGGAAACTGATATCAATTTTCAGACAAAACACAAAGCTTATTTGGAGAAAAAGAAAAGACAAACCATCAAACAAACAAAAAAACAAGAAGTCAAAAGTGATGTTGTAGTTATATCAAAGAAAAACAAAACTGAACCAGTATTTAAAACTGTTGTTGAAAAACTTTTTGACGAAGAATATTTAATCAAAAGTGCATCTCATGGAATTTATTATTCAGAAGTAGGTCAAGCACTTGTGTTTGATCAAATTTGGCATCATATTTTAATAGTGAAACTACCGGATTTTAAATATGATTCTTTTGATAACTCATTATTTGAATTTTCATGTGAAGACTTTATGAACGCAATTAACCCAAATGTGTCTAGTGAAATATTCCATAAACATCAAGATGCCTTCCAATCCTTTTTCAATTCTTCGTGCATAGAATTGGAACTACAAATTGAAGCAAATATAAGAGATCTCATCTCTGTCACCGAGTCAGCAATGAATGACTTCAAAATACGACAACTTTCAAGAAATAAACGAGAATTAGTGACTCTCACATTAGGTGCTCTCGCTCTTGGAGGCTCGTTTCTTGCTGGTTGGTTGTCTAAAGGTTCTGGTGACGTTGAGAGTCTGCGAAATGATGTTAATCTTTTAGCTCAAAGGCTTGAACAATCCATTGAAGCTACCATCATTCTTAAAGAATCTCTGGTAGGTGTGACCAAAGCACTTGACGACTCAACTAAATTATTAAATAAGAAAATTGACCTGTTACGCAATACAACTGAAATTCAAATAAATAATTTGGCTAATGTTTTAGGAACGCAAATAGATAAATTAGGACAACAACAATGGCTTTTATCTATACTTACACTTCAAACGATGTATAAAATGATGAGATTAAATACAGTGCAAAATGTTATGAACATTCATTTGGACTCCATTAACTTATGGGATATAATATTCTCAGATTTAAGAAGATCAGTTTTAAGTCATAGTTTAATCGGATGGTCTACCCTTCGACCTATTTTAGAAGAAATAAGTGATAAAGTAGAATATAACTATGAACTTGGAATAAGCTTCGAATCGTATCAATTATATTATTTACTTCCACTTGTGTCTTATGCAATTAATCAAGAACGGAATGAACTTCTTATACATTTACAAGTTCCATTAAGAAGACCAAGAAAAGACAACATTTTTAGAATGGTTGCATTAAGACCAAATCCCATACCGTGTGTAGACTCTATGTGTAATAATAATACAAAAGAATTTGTTTCATTTGAACAATATAATAACTTATGGTTGGTGAATCTTGAAGGAAATAAGTTACAAAAAGAAGCAAAAATGGAAGACTTTCATTGTCAAATTACTGGGAATAAACAAATATGTTTTACATTTAATTCCGCCGCGCTTATTGAGCCAACAACTTGTGGTAAATATTTATTTGATTGGAACGAAGATGGAATTGTTGAGTGGTGTAAAATAAAACAAAGAACAGAGGAGGAATATGATCCGATTTCTATTGGAAACTACAAATACGTTATTCATCGAAAGGTTGTACCTAATTATTTTATGCATTGTCGTGGGAGAGACTCTCAAGAAGTTATAGTTGATTCATGGTCAGCAGTCATAACAATCGAATCACAATGTGAAGTATATATTGGAAATCTAAATAGAACTCTATTAGGACCATTCAATGGAGTTCTTTCTGATACAGTAAATTTTACCCATAAAAGTTATCACTCTACATTTCTGGAAAAGTTACAAATTAAATATAATAAAAGTGAACAATTGGAAAATTTATTAAAACAAGAAAATACGACTTTTTTGAGACCATTTAACCCGAACGAATATTCACTTCAATTTGAGTGGAATAATGAACATTTAACAGCCATCTCATCATATCTTTATCAAACTCAAAATGATTTAGCCACAGCTTTTGATAAACTGGATAATCGTTTTAATTTATCAATAAAGTTCTTTTCAATATGGAGTTATATTTCACTTGTCGGTGATTTATTGCGAATTTTAATAACGCTTATTGTGCTCTTTGGGATACTATCATACACAAGATTTTTGGGAATATTTATTGGAGGAATTGTTGTAATACAATCACGTAAGGTTCAAGCTCTAAGCTTTGATATACGTGACTTTCCAATTAATGAGGACAGTATATCGACAGTCATTAATACAAGTTTTGTATTTATCTTCGTAATTCTTCTAATATTTTATGTAATTTTTGCATGGTTTCGCAAAATCGAAATATCAACTTATTATGGCAAAGCGATTACAAACAAT
>JAUJYR010000013.1:0-17752 GCA_033995805.1 Hermannia gibba
TTTTTAATTAATTTTTTGATTGACTCTTAAAAGATTGAATATAATTATATGTCAATCCAAAAATTAATTAAAAAAATATATAATAAATGGTACATTTGATTAAAATTTGATTGATGTTTCAAAGATTGTATATAATTATGCGTCAATCAAAAAATTAATTAAAAAATATATAATAAATGGTATATTTGATTAAATTTTGATTGACGCTTCAAAAATTGAATATAATAATATGTCAATCAAAAAATTTAATTAAATATTTATAAAGTATAAAAGGAAATGAAAATAGCAAAGAATAAATTATTATAAATTCAACTTGAGATATAATCAAAGTGAAGATTATTTTGACAAATAAAATATTTAAAGGTTTGTCCATAAATTTTTACTTTTTATTATTTAATTCGTGTGAATTTCAATTAATAGGTCTATAATGTTAAAAAGTCTATAATATAGGAAACCATCATTAAGCATACGATTCAATAGAAATGTGTAGCATCGTTTTTACCTGCCAAATAGATATTCAGATTTACGTTAAAAAATTTGAAAAATTTATTATTACAGTGAGATTTTGCTAAAGTGTGAGCAATCTTATTATGGGAACAAAAATGCATTGACATGTGTTATCACTTCAAATAATGATTATTGACCAGTGCAAATCGGTTAAGAATTAAACACAGTCAAGGCACAGAGATTTTCATTAAAACATTTGTTCATTATTAACTGATGTTTATGGGGTTTGTTCCGTGTCATTTATATGAAGATTACTTTTGTTCATACTTTATAAAAATTATCCGTTAAGAGAAAACTGCCTTATTGAGAAATTCTCTGTTAAGAGAATGATTGTGTCCAAAAAATTGTTTTTTAGATCTCTATAAAGAGAAAATGGGAAAATTTGTGTTAATATATGCAATTATTAACAGATCTTTTTTTGGATTTTTCTAAGTAGTAATAAAATTCAGGGTCTGGGTACTAGAAATCAGTTCAAGATACAAGATTAAGTAGTGTTAATTAAAATTCTCTATTATAAGTAGTAATAAGTCTTTGTCTCTGCCATTTTCCATATTAATACTTTTTAATGAATCTTTCCTATTTTAATTGTATTTTACAGGGTCAGTAGTAATAAAGTCATGAAATGGACTATTTTTTTGTATAGTAGTAGTTTATAATGTGATTTTAATATAAATTTTCAATTATTTTTGTGCTCTATTTCGGGATTTTAATGAAAGTGAGTAAAAATCACTCATTTCATTAAAATTCCAGATCAGATCTACAAGATATTCATCATAAAATTTAATTTTATTAACAGTACTAGTTTTCATTCAAATTATATATTTTGATATTTTCATTGTTAATTCTAGCGCGGTGATTTTTGATTATTGAAAATTGGAAAATCATATTGGTAATTGGACGGAATAGGACTATTTTTGAAACGAAAATTAAATATTAAAGAAGTAAATCATCTGCGAAATATGACAAATAATTTTGATTTTATATTAATAAATAATAAAACATATTTTCAATTCAAGTATTGTAGTTACAAAGTTAAAATTTTTTTTAAATATTTCCAAACATTTGGAATTGAAACATTTTATTTTTATCAATAATTGACGCAATTATTATATATTAATAATAAAAGTTCCTTTGAATTATTATATATATAATATTTGTTTATTTATAAACTTTTTTTAATATTTCTTAAATTTTATTAAATTTAGGCCTTAAATATTTCATACACTCGTCGTTATCGTGATTACAATTCATTTTGGTCTTGAACTCGATTATATAACAATCTTCACTCAATTTATTGTAAGTTAATTTTTTATGAACTTTTTGTTATGATGAACACTATTTCATTAAAAAAATTCAATATTTTACCATTTTTAATTTCAAATCTTTTTACATAATAAATAACATCTATCTAAGAACTATGTTTTCAATTTCTAATTAATTTTTTTAATTGAAATATTAGATATTTATATAAATATTTTTATTTAATATCTAATTATAGCAAAAAAGACTAATTTTACTTAAATTCAAAAAGAATCTAAAATTGAACAGAAAATATTGCATATGACCTAAATATATCCAAAAATAATTAAAATTTTCAAAATGTCTAGCATTTGACTTAATAAAATGCAAAAATTATATATAATTGAAATAATTTTGCAAATAATTTAAATAGTACCAAAAATGGAGAATAATTTGTGAACTAAATGAAAATAATAAAAAAATTTAGAATTTAAAAAAATAATAGAAAAAAGTAATAGTTATTAAATATTTCCTCAATAACAGAATAAATTAATTTTTACATTATTTTAAATATTTTGAATTATTTAAATCATATCAAATAATTTTAACTTTTAAAAATTATATACTTACAAATAATTTAATTAACAAAAATGAATATAATTCAATAGACAAAATAAATTTACAAAATTATATTATTTTAAATGATTTTTTAAATAAATAAAGATATAAACTGTAATTAAAATCAATTTACTTACATAATAAATAAAAATTATTAACGAAATTTTTTAAAAAATTTCTAGATAAAAGATGTCTAAGCAAATGAAAAAAATTCCATTGCCGCCCAAGAGAAAAGTAGATGAACACGCAATTGAAAAGACAATTCAGAAAGTAATATCTGTTGAAGATGAGGTGGGATCAGGAATTGAATTTGAAAACGATAATCAGCCATCAAATTCTTCTCAACAGATGGAAACAAAGAAGTCACCATGGAATAAAAATCCAAGTCCAAAAAAAATCAGTATGTCGTTAAATAATTAGATAAATAAATAATATCATATATTTTTAAAGAGATTGATGTAGAATCGGCAGAACCCCAAGACATTGAAAAATTTCTTGATAAAGGGATTACTTGTAGCTTAGGGGCAAAATTTGTTGCTACAATGTATTTTCAAAAAGGTCAAATTGACTTTAAACCAGTGAGAACAGTTTATACAAAAAACGGGATAGAGTATGAAGAAGTATCGCATTGGAGGACAATTGAAGTAAAAAAATTTATTTATAATTAAAATAGTTTTGAAATAATAATAATTTTAGATCAGAATGGAAGAATTTGCACAGTTTGTTAAAGGTGTCAATAATATGATGGATGTCTACTCCAAAAAGTTTGGCAAATAAAATATTCATTTTAATATTTGAAAGTTTTTATATTAGATTGAAAAACAGTTATGTTTGAAAATTTAATGTAATTCAGTTTTAATTAATATAATAATATGAATAAATAAAATTTCGGAGATATTTGTATTGTTTTAATTAGATATATTTTTAAGACTTTAACAAAATGAACAATGAAATGAAACTTGAATATCATTAAAAAAAATTTACATCAATCTCTTATTTTAAAATGTAAAATTAATTTTTATTTAATGAAAATATTTTAGAATTAAATCAAAATGAAAAAATTCATTGTAATTTATGCGATAAACTTCTGAAAACTGGATCTACTCTGAAAAAACATATCCTATTATCCCATCCTAGGAATTTGGGTTCATTTGAGTGTGAATTGTGTTCAAAAACTTTCAAAAATTTGACAAATTTGAAAAGACATTGTTCAATATTACATAAATATAAAATTATCAAATATAAAATTCCGAAAAATCAATACTCATCACATAGAAATTATAAATGCAATTGTTGTCAAATGATTTTTCGAAGCAAAACAAAATTGCAATTACATATGATTACGCAAAGGTGTTCACAAATTGGCGGTGGAGGCAATAAGAAGAATCTTTTAAAACTTTCAAATAATAATCCTATTAAACTTTTACGTCATTCATTGAATAAAACGGCTCAAATTTATCAATTAATACCAAAAAGTGATATCACAGATCTAAAAGTTTTAAACATTTATTATAAAAATGATTTTAAAGAATTATTTGGTAAACTTTTAGCAAGTTTTAATAATAGCGTGAAGATAAATTTGTGTTACAAAATCCTTTTTGTTAAAAATGTTGGAAATGGAGAACTACAAAATATTGCATATTTCTGCTCCAATCCATTTGCTTTAACTCATGTTACACAAATCAATAATTTTATTAGTTCTCAAGTGCAAGAAATTGAAACAAATATTGAAAAATTTACAAATCAAGGCTCGTTTTGGATTTTAAAATCAATTTTACAAATTGATATAAAAGTGGCTAAATATACAGCCAGATATGGTTGCTTCATCAAATTACCTAAGTTACTTGAGAATAAAAGAGCTTTAGTAAATGTTAAATCAAATGACAATAAATGTTTTTTATGGAGTGTTTTAGCAGCACTAAATCCACCAAAAAATAAAAGAAAACAAAATTCTAAGGAGTCATATATTAAATTTGAAAATGATTTAAATTTGACAAACATCAAGTTTCCTGTAAATTTAAATATGATATCTAAATTTGAAAAAAACAATAACTTATCAATTAATATATATGGTTATAAAGACATTGAAAAAGATAAAAGACCAGAAATTGTACCAATTCGAGTTTCAAATACATTCAAACAAAAAATTAATTTACTTTTAAATGATGATCATTTTTGCTGGATAAAAGATTTTAATCGTTTTGCATCTTTTTCTGGATCACCATATAATAAAATTTGCGAATATTGCTTACAAGGATTCACTAATGAAGATTATTTAAAAAATCACATTGAAAATTGTAAAACCATAGCACCGCAAAAAGTTCGATTACCTCGAATCGATAAATCGATTCTTTCTTACGATGAATTTAGCAAAGAAATTCCATTTCCTTATGTTATTTACTGTGATTTTGAAACTTTAACAACAAAAGTAAATAAAAACATAACCGATAAAACAAATATATATCAAAATCATAAAGTTTGTAGCTATGGTTATATTATAGTCGATAGAAATAATGATGTTATATATAATGAGTTTTATCGAGGAGATAAAGCAAGTGAAATATTTCTTAAATCATTAATTGAACAACAAAAAAAACTTCTTCATGATATGACACATTCCCGAAAAATTATAATGACAGATAATGATAAAATTAATTTTGAAAAATCAAATGAATGTTATTTGTGTGGATTTAAATATAAATTTGGTGAATTACCTGTTGCAGATCATGACCATTTTACTGGAAAATATAGAGGAAGTTCTCATAGTATTTGTAATCTTAATTTGAAGAAACCGGATAAAATTCCTGTAGTATTCCATGGTCTTAAAACCTTTGATGCCCATATCATTATCAAAGCTATGAAAAAAGAAATTATAAGTCAAGTTAAAATAATTCCAGTGACAGCAGAAAAATACAACTGCTTTATAGCTGAGTCCATGAAATTCATGGACAGCTTTCAATTCTTAAGTGCCTCGTTAGATACATTGACAAATAACCTGAGAAATTCAGGTATGGATAAATTTAAAATCACACAGAAAATATTAGGTGAAGATTGGGAAAATAATTCAGACATATTAATGAAAAAAGGAATATTTTTTTACGATTATTTAGACAAAAACGAGAAATTTGAAGAAAAAATTCTACCTAAAAAAAAGCATTTTTATAATAAATTACTTTTTAAAAATATAACTAATAGTGAATATAAACATGCAAAAAATGTTTGGACAAAATTAAAATGTGCAAATATTGGCGATTATCATGATATCTATTTAAAATTAGATGTATGTTTATTAGCAGATGTATTCCAGAATTTTAGAGCTCTAAGCTTAAAATCTTACGGCTTAGAACCACTTCATTTTTTTTCAACACCTGGTCTCGCATTTTGTGCTGCACTTAAACATACCAAAGTTAAATTAGATTTATTAAGAGATATAGATATGCTTCAAATGATTGAGAAGGGAATAAGAGGAGGAATTAATCAAATTAGTCATAGATATGCAGAAGCTAATAATAAATTTCTGGATGATTTTGATTCTACAAAACCATCAGATTTCATCACATACTTAGATGCAGTAAATTTATATGGAAATGCATTGTGTGATTATTTACCAATAAGTGATTTTAAATGGCTTGAAACAGAAGAAGTTTCAAAAATTGAATGGGACAAATTAAAAAATTGTTCTGATGATGGTTATATTTTAGAGGTTGATTTAGAATATCCAATTGAGTTACATGATTTGCATAATGACTTACCTCTCGCCCCTGAAAAAAAGAAAATTTCAAAAGAAAATTTAAGTGAATATCAGAAAAAAATAATTAATGGTTTAAAAGAAACTGGACATAATTACGTTCCGAATGAGAAATTATATTGCACATTAGACGATAAAGAAAAATATGTTGTACATTATAGGAATTTAAAATTTTATCTTCAACAAGGTTTGATATTGAAAAAAATTCATAAAGTTTTAAAATTTAAACAAAAAGATTGGTTAAAACCATTCATACTTTTAAACACGGAATTAAGGAAATGTGCAAACAACGATTTTGAAAAAGATTTTTTCAAATTAATTTGCAATTCGATATATGGAAAAAGTATAGAACAAAAAAGAAAACATAGAGATATAAAAATTGCCTTCACTCAAAAACAAATAAGCCAATGGGTAAAACGACCTCATTATAAGACATTTAATATCATAGATGAACATAAAGTTATTATAGAAATGCAAAAATCAAGTGTTTATTTGGATAAACCAATCTACATTGGATTTACTTGCTTAGAATTAAGCAAACTCCATATGTACAGATTATATTATATGGTATTCAAAAAAATATTTGAAGATAATATGCGGTTACTTTTAATGGATACAGATAGTTTTATTTTTAAAATTCAAACAGAAAATATTTATGATTTTTTTGAAAAAATAAAAATTTTGATGGATTTAAGTGATTATCCGAAAGAACATTTTACTAAACTACATTCGGATGTTAATAAAAAAGTTTTAGGGAAACTGAAAGACGAAATGAATGGTTCATTAATTAAGGAATTTGTGGGTATCAAATCGAAAATGTACAGCTTTTCTTATAATGATAATATTATGAGCAAAGCAAAAGGAATACAAAAAGCGGTTTTGAAACAACATGTTACTCATAAAAATTATAAAGAATGTATTCTCGATAACAAATTGTTATATACATTAGGTCGTAGCATAAGAAGTAAAAATCACGAAATATACACATATGAACAAATGAAACTTGCATTCACACCCTTTGATGATAAAAGATATCTTATCGATAAAATAAATTCGTATGCCTTCGGACACTACAAAATTAGTAATGATTGAATAAAATAAAGATAAATCAGTTTTGAATAAGTTTGAGTTTTTTAATTAAATTTTGTTTTATATTATCAAAGCAATAATTATTTGTTTGAAGAAAATAATACATAAAATTTGTTATTTATTTATTAAATATAATTTCTTATAAACATTTTTAATTAATACATCGTTATAATCTGGATTTTTTGTGAATAAATTTAAAAAATCAGTAATTTTATAACCTTTATTTAAAAAAATTAAAAAAACTAAACAATAATAACCACATACATTACTAAAAATACTTTGTAATCTTATTTTGTTGTATATTATTTTGTTCTTGCAATTTTTTTCAATAAATATTTTTATTTTATTTTGAAATGGCTTTTTTCCATACGAATCAAAATAGAAACATTTTCCTTTAATATTTCGATGTATTGCCAACCAATGTTTTCCACTTTTATAATGGGGGTCTGTATTTATTATAATATTAAATGGTCCTTCAATTTTATCAGGCAAAATATTAATAGGAAAAACACCAACAAATGATTTATTGAAATATGTTTTTGATTTTAAATCGCGAAATAATTGAATTGTATTCATTTTAATAATCAATTATAACTTCCCTGTTTTTTGTTATTTCAATCGTTTCGTCAAACTCAGCGAATATAATTAATTTCAATGGATTAGGTAGAGAATCTTTAAATCGAAGTTCTAATCTTAATGCGCCTTGACGGGGAATATTTGTATAGCCTTCATTACAACCACTACTTCGATCAGGCGAGTAGTCGAATACAATAAAGCAATTTGTATTAACATATTCTGAAAATGTCACATTTAAAGGGCCAAAACTTCCATCGTTTTGATCAGAGTTATCATACATTGAATAATATTCTCGGGAACAAATTAAATTTTCAAAATCAGGTGTATATGGTATTGAGGGAAATGGATCACTATTAATGAATGATTGTATGTAATTTAATTTATGATTATGAAATTTGAAAGGTGATTTCAAATATGATCCAAGATATGATGAGTTTTCTACTAAACCAATAATCATTTTTCTAGGCATTTTTCCAATATAAATATTGTCTAAATTAAAGACATTTTCACCAGAGGTTAGTGATATAGCCTTTGTGTCAGTTCTCACTATAGGATATTTTGCATTTTTTTCATTTAAATATTTTGCGTGAGCTAATGCTATTCTAGGGTTTAATTTAATTTTTCGTATAAAAAAACTAGCTTTTGTTATTTTGAGTTTAGGGGTCCAAGAGGTTGTAACTGCAGCTGCACTAGAGGTCGCAGCAGTCGTTGTACTTTCTCCTTGTAAGCAAAACTCGTCAGATGATCTAATTAATTTAATATTAATTGGTACTCCAGGGATTATAAATTTAGATTGTAGAAAAATATCTGAGTTTAAGCGGCCTGTCAGTGTAAATAATTTGCTATTTTGAACAATTTTATATCTTGCTGCAGTTGGCTTATCTGGTGCAGTTTCTGGGTCTCTCCACCAACCTGCTGCTTTCAACCAATGATATTTTGCAAATTGCGTAGTGCAAAATTCAGTTTCAATATATGCTCTCCAAGGATGTGTATTATTACTTTGTGATATAAGCGTATCTCCAAGTGTTACATCAACTTGCATAAAGGCTGAATTTAGTAGATTGTTCACTGGAGAATACTTTTCAGCGTCAGTATTAGTATAAGATGATCCATCTGACTTTAAAACCTTAGCTTCAAATGTGATATATGAATTCAACAGATCTAAATAATCTTCATTTTGAGGAGTTATATAAAATTCAATCGGTGATTGATCTGAAATTGATGCTATGGGTCTGTATGGAATAAAATGTTATCAAAAACAATATTAAAAATATTGTAATCAAATAAAATTTTATTACATACCTATATTCAATATGCTGATAACTTTCAATTGAATCTTGAAAAGATAAATCTTCGAAAATATTCGTTTCACTTTTGAGAACTTCAAACTTGAATGAACTCATTATTTAATCTAAAAATGTTTGCTGATTCAAGTTGATTTTCTGTTTTTTCCGACTAGAATTTTTAGACTTTCTTTTGCGTTTATTTTTACCAACAGTAGATTTTGTTGCTTTTTTAATCGATTTTTTCTTAGGTTTTGTTTTTTTCTTTTTAACTGATTTTGATTTAGTCACTTTATTCGAAACCTTTTTTATTTTTCTCATAAATTTAATTTTACCTTTTCCTTCTTGAGGTTTGGTTTTCTCTAACAAATCTTTTAAAATTGAATGAGTGCTTTCTTTTGCTCTTCGTTTTATAGTAGATTTTGGTTCAGCACCTTTAGCAACGTCAGACACAATATTAACGCCTGTTCTTAAAGCTTCTTTTGTTAAATATTTTAACGTAGGTATAGCATATCTTCTGAAAATTCTTCCCCAAAAACCATACCCTTTTTGAAAAGGTTTACCTTTATAATATATATAACCACCTCCTATTTGATTCTTATAAAAATTGTCATAATCAGCATAATTATAAACTGTCCTCATTGAAGACATTTTCTGAAATGTAAAGTTAACCAACAATAACCTCTTTTTATAGGACTCAAACTATAATTATCACAGTCAAATTGAATGTTGATTGAGGAAAATTCCTTTCGTATTAATGGTTTATACTTTGGTTTTATGAATTCATGTGTATATTGTTGATATTGATCATCAAATTTGATATTAAAAATATCTAGTATTTGATTTTCATTACTGCTATCTGGTGAAAATTTAACTAAGTCACATAAAATAGATAAATAAAAACTGTTAAGATTTTTTATTGTATTTGTTGAACTTTGCCAATTTGTGTCAGAAATTTCATTCAAACCGATTCCACCAAATAATATATCATATACATTTATAGACAATCTCATTTTAATAACGCAATTTTTCACATCATTATTTCTTTCAATTTGAATTTTGCCGGCTCGAGTTTTTATTAAGTTTTCTTCAATTTTAATTTCAGGAGAAAAATTATTTTCATTATTAATAAGATTAACACTTGATTCTTGTCTCAATTGTTTCAATAAGTTATTATAATAGTTTTTACACTTTTCATTTAAATCATTAACAATATCTTCATTTTTATTATAGTACTTTGGCGATAAGAATTCATTTTTGCTATATTGAAATTTTCGTTGATTTCCTTCTTGAAATATAAATTGTATCAATGAATTACCGTATGATGCAAATGATTGATTTAATGTAACACTTGTAACGGCCAATTCCCATTTTCCTGTAAGTTTCTTTTCTTTATAAAGCTGTGTTGTGAAATTCAAAATTGAATTGTTTGGAAAAAAACGTTTTGAAATTTTATCATTACAATTCAGATGTAAATAAAATTCACTCATTTTTGGATATTAGTTATTGGACGGAAATTAAGAGTTAAAACAACTTTCCCACTCTCAAAACTTATCATTGTTCCGGTATCGTCCCTTAAACTAAAACTTATTTCATCAATTGTTTTTCTTGAAACTTTTAACCATAATTGATTATCAAATGTTACTCTAGTGAAAGAATTAGGATCTGTTCTATTAGGATTATCCAATGTTATAACTTGCAATAATGGAGCACGTTTATCTCCAACAATTATTGCATCCACAATATCACAATAAATATATAAAAGGTGTACTTGACCAAATATGTCAATTATATTTGTAGCTTTATTATTTTTTTCACTCGAGTTTTCATCAAACCCCAACATTTGTGTTAAATATTTATCAAATTTAATAAAAACTGTCCCATCATTTAATCCATCAATTTTAACCAAACCATTTATTATTATAACTTTTTTATCAATTTCATCAATTTTTAATTCTGGTAGTGTTATTGTTAAAATGTTAATATTCAAATTTCTTCTGAGTGATTTCTTTTTTAAATTATCTAAAAATTTTACTTTATCGATATCGGATAAGTCTTTATTTAATCGTTGAATTAAGTTATTTTCTGTAAATATAGCTGGTTTTATTTTAACTTCTGTTATTCTGAATTCTTTATTTTGCAATAATACACAAACTTCGAATGACACATGTAATGGTATATTTCGTATACTGTTTGGGAAAATAACTTCATTAAGTGAAACTTCAAAAATATCACCTAATACTTGAGATTCTGGCAAACGACAAATGAAATTTGATGACGTGTTTGTTGGATAATATTGATGACTTGAGTCTGATGGAATGATGATTGTAAAATTATCAACTTTATTCATTTTATAACTTGCATTTCATTTTCATAAAATGAGCCTAATATTGGTTCGTTTTTCAAATCCTTTAGTTTATATCGTGGAAATGGCATCGAATTTATTATCTCATCTATAACGAATAGTTCATTTTGCCAATTTGAGGTGTATCCTTTTTCAAAATAATCTTTGATTTTTTGAATTAAGACAATATCGTTTTTTTTATACTTAGGAAATTTCGTTAAGACATTAAAATCTTTGTATAAATTGTAAAAAATCAGATTTTCATCATCTTTTTTTACTTTTGTTGGAGCAATTTTTGTGCGAGAATGAATTGTATTATTATAATTTTTCACGACATTTTGTAGTATATCAATATATCTATAAGATTTCGAATATTGAAGATATTTTGATATTCGTTCTTTAATCGTTCTTATAACTCGTTCAACAATAGGTGCTTTTGTTTCTGTATTACGTGAAAGTAACGTCTGAATATTATTTTTTGAACACATTGATCTGAATAAACGATTATCGAATTCCTCTAAAAATTTAAATATGTATTATATTTTAAATTTAAATCAATATAATAACATACTTCCTGGATCTGAAAATATAAATATTGGTTTACGCTGAGATGTATCAATTATATTTTGAAAGGCTTCATGAACTGCTTCTGCAGACTTGTTTAATAATGGAACTGCCCACACAAATTTGCTAAATACATCAATAACAATAAGTATATATTTAATATTGTTATTATATTTTGCTAATGATCTGTAGTCAATCAAATCTATTTGCCATTGTTCATCAATTCGTTTTACAATGATTGGATTGCGTTGAAATTTTCTTTTAACATTTTTATTCAAATTATAAATATCTTGATTCAACAACCAATTTTTGACGTCATTTATTTTTATATCTTTATCGTATTTCTTAGCTTCATTTAAAATATTAATAACACTTGAAAAACTAGCTGGACTATTTATATCATAGTAAATATACTCAAAAATATTATTAAATTTGTTCCCATCTTGATTCATATTCAAGCTGTTGTTTAATTTTCTCAGCAGCCTCATCATAGGCTTTACGTTTCTTTGGATTTGGAGGTGGACTTAAAAAAGTTTTCTCTCTAGAGGGCGCTTTTTTTCTTTTCAATCTCTTTTTTGATTTTTTATTATTAATTATTTTAAGATTTTTTGCTTTTCTCTTCTTAACTTTTTCATTAGTTAAATTCAAAAATGTTGGCTTCTCTATTATTTTTTCAACTATATTGTTATTTGGCACCAAATATTTAAATCTATGAATTAAATATTTTTTAAGAGTGTTAGAATATTGTTTTAACTTATCTTCTTCATTCAATTCACTTTCTATAATAATTTTCATTTCATTGTCTAAATTATTAACACTTTTTAAATAAGGTGACATAACATTTTCATATACGTTTTGAGATTTACTCGATTTATCTTCATCACTTATTAAATACATTTTTTTAAAATAATTCATTTTCTATTTTTAGTCAAAAAATGACCCAATACTTCAAGTGCAATAGGAATTAAAACTGTCAAAAATCCTGATCCTCTTTGAATCAATAAATTACGTTTTGAATTAATTGATATTTTTCTGTCTCCTAATTTTTTTAAAAGATTTTTATAACGTTTAAGATTATCCTTTTTGCATTGACTCATCGGTAAATTACCAATTAGACAGTTGTATATTATTTCAGATATAGCTTTTATTAAACACTTTCTTGACTTTTTCAATAAATTTGTTCTATCTTTATTATTTTTAACCTTAGAAATATTTAATAATTCTTTTTCACAATTTAAAATAAGATCACTCATTTTAATTTCACATATACTATATGTTCTTTATCAGTTGGTAAAATGTTTGTACGAACTCTAATTAAATCCGATGTATTTTGATTGAAATCGTATAACAAATAAGAAAATCCTCTTACTTGCGTTGCATTTTTATATGTTAGTTCTAAGAATTTTGAACCTTTTCCATATATTTGTTGTCCAAGTGTTTTGATTTGTGAGATATCTCTTGGATTAGCCATCATTATTATATAATTGGCATTTCTTGATATTGTTGTATAATATTTTCCTTTCGGAAATAAATTTTGTAACAATAAAAATATAGTTATATTATAATGTCGTGAAACTTTAGTAAAAATTTCACTTAAAATTTGTGAGTCTCCTAAATAGTCCATAATATCATCCAATATAATAGCTCCATGAAAATTATTGCTATACGATAATTTTTTCATTTCAGAAATTATAACTGATAATTGATCCACATTTTCAAATTTAATAAATTTTATATTAGGCATTAAAACGTTATTAGAAATATTTTCTCCATACAAATATAATATATCAGTAAATCTTTTTTTAAACATAATTTCATTATATTTAAGGATTTTAAATATTAACTCTGATTTTCCAGAACCGCTTGGTCCAACAATCAAAAAGCGAGAACCTGTTTCAAATCGTAAATCAAAAAACTCCATCACAATGATAATCTCAAATATGCTGATAATTATTTTTTTAATTATAAATTTAGCAATAATTTGGTATTTTTATAAAATTAAAATAAATTTATTGTGTAATTCTGAATGCATTAAATACACCTACACCTGTGATTTAAATTCAAATGAAACCTGCGTAATGGAATTGATAAATAAGACATTAAAGTCATTGTATAGTGATCTTTGGAAGACAACTGTACCTATATACTTGAATTTTTCAGATTTAGTAATTAATTCAAAAATATCATGTTTTGAAAATACATTCATTATAAATATGTATAAATTTTTATTGCAATTTAGAATTTATATTACAAAAATTGCATATGAATCACAAAAATTTGAATAAAATATTATTAAGTGTCAGATATTTCTGTTTCTTCACATATTAATTCATCCAAGTCAGATTTATCTTTCAAAGAATGATTTATCTTTTTAATACGCTGCTCATAAATTTCAAATCCATACTTTGATACACGACAACGATAGTTGACATTTATTACAAGATCACCAACTTTCAACTTGATAAGTAAGGTTGAATGAAAGTCAACAAATGCATTAAAACAGCTCACTATATCGTCAAATTTATTAGTACTCATAATAGAATTTGAGGCATTTTTTGATGAAAAGATCCATCGGTATTCAAATAAAGCATTATATGTGGAAACATCGACATCATTTGGACTTAACTTAGTTAAATCATCTTTGCAATTAATTATTGCATTTAAATTAATCTCAGGCTTTTCTGAATAGATTTTTTTAAATTTAAGTGATATTTCTTTCCAAAGCGAAAGCCAACTATTTAATATAGAGTCGTGTTCAAAATTATCTATGTAGAATAATTTATTATTTTTATCAAATATTTGATAACCATAAACGTTATTAATATGACACATTTTAAAGTTTTATTAAATTATCAAGAATTTTTGTTACTTTGTAGTAAAATCTTAATTTTGTTTGGTGTAAATAAATATAATAATGGCTTGACGTAATTGTTACTTTTTGTATTAAATACTATCAAAAGATAACAAAAACGTCACTCTATTATTTAAATAAACAAAAAATCAGATTGAGAACCAGTGAAATAATATTTCATATATTGCTTTTAAAACGTCATAATCATGTTTCACACCAGCAAAATCGTCAGCAAATATTGAAACGTTTCAATTACGTTTCACACCTGCAATAGTCAGCAAAATTGTCAGCAAATATTAAAACGTTACAATTATGTTTCACATCTGCAATAGTCATCAAAATTGTCAGCAAATATTAAAACGTTACAATGTCGTTTCACACATGCAATAGTCAACAAAATTTTCAGCGAATTTTAAAACGTTACTATTACGTTTCACACCTGCAATAGTCAGCAAAATTGTCAGCAAATATTAAAACGTTACAATTACGTTTCACACCTGCAATAGTCAGCAAATATTAAAACGTTATAATTACGTTTCATAACTGCAATAGTCAGCAAATATTTAATGGTTACAATTACGTTTCTCATCTGCAATAGTCAGCAAAATAGCTAACAAATGTTATTCAATGTTTTTACGATATCATTACGTTTCACACAAAATATAATTTCATTCGTTAGCAACAATAACCTATAGATTATACAGGTTTATTCAAATCAAAAAATTACCTTGAGAATTAATATATAAAGGCATTTAATTTATTTGATTTTAAATGGCTTTTTTCAATAGTAGTGAAGTTTCATTTGATGAAATACGAATTATATTATGTACGCAAGGATATTATATTAAAAATAACTATATTGTGAAAGAAATAGGCTTTTGGAATGCAAATATTAATGGTTCTATTCCTTTTATAACTGACTTTGATCAAGAAAAGTTAACAAAAAAAGATCGAATGACAATTAATTATTTGGTAAAATGTCATCACGGTATTCCTATTGAAAGACAACCTGAAAATGGATTAATAGAAGATGATGTCTATTCTACTATAAAAACTCTTTACCACATGAGCAATGACATGGAAAATCCTGAAAGAAAATACATAGGAATTTGCGACGATATAAATTTATACAGTTATTTAAATCAAGCGGGATTTAATTATTTAACAATAAATCTAAGAGAAATTTTCAATAAACCTGAGTATTTGATTCCATCAAATGAAGATATAATAAAAATGCATGAATATGGATACTGTTGTTTAAAACCTTGTAAACTGCATGATAAACTTGAATCAAAAAATATAGCTTTTTGCGCCAAAGCGAAAAGTCTAATCATTGCTAATTGGTGTAAAAAAATTTATAATTATTCAAATAAATGACATAATAAATCTGTTTTTCAATTTATATTACGCCTACTTTTTATATAATTTACTATATAAGGATATTATTATTTGGTCTTACTGTCATTAATATTTTAATGAAATAATGGAAGAAACAAAGTTTAAAGACATTTTTAGTGTTTTGTTAAAAAATGTTACGGAATATAAACCTTATTTGTGTTTACCATTCTATTTTTTTAAAGATAAATTGGAAGAAATGTACAACAGTAAAGAGATTGAACTAGACTCGGTTGTGCAGTTAGAAGTTGCGCTTGAAACACTGGACTATCTAAAATTTGATGACTATAAAAGATCTAAGGATAATTTTTATAAAAATCTTGAGATATTTCAAAAAAATCATAAATGTACTTTAAGTTCTTTATATAAATCACTTCAAATTCAAACAATAGTTTTCAAGTCATTGGTAACATACTTCGAAAAAATATTCTCAGAATTAATAAGTGAATGTCGACTATTCAAACCATTTATTGTTGATGCAGCTGAGGACTACGAAGAAGAGATTTATGACTATTATGTTGAACACGGTTTGGAATTGAGAAATATCAATGATTTGGAACGAATACTTGATTTGTTAAATGTATGGAAATTTGAAAAATATAATATTAAGCGTTTGGAATATGATTTTAACGATAAAAAACATGCAACGATTAACCAATCAAATGAAAAAATTGTAAAATAAAATGTAACTTTTGCTAGATATTCAATAAATAACATTATTTATTGGGATTATTTTATTTCATTTCAAAATTTTATGTGTCAAGGTATGAGGTATAAAACAATATTTAACATATAAAATTGAGAAAAATAAATTATATAAAAAAATGCTCAAATTTTTGTTTTGCTAAAAATTTTTATAATTATATATTATCTATTTCTTATAAAACATAATTCGGTTGTATAGGAGTATAGCTCATCATTTAACATGTAAAATATAGGGAATGAGGGTATAGTACTATACCCTCATTCTCTATATTTTACATGTTAAATGATGAGCTATACTCCTATACAACCGAATTATGTTTTATTACTACTGATATGCATCACTTATTATCTCGTCTTTTTATATCCTTTTAATTTTTCTAAAGTTGAATGGTCTATAAATTTTACCAATTCAGTGATCGTATCGGTCTGTATAAACATTACTTGCATTTTCCCTCAAAAATTAAGTTAATACTAAATTTTAAAAAACTGTTTTGTAGGAATGTCCAGGCTTAAAGTATAACTTTTGTTTATAATTAAATAGAGTATTAGGCGATTAAGGATTAAATTGACAAACAGTTTAAGACTCATTGCCTGATTTGTCTCCTAAAATCTTAGTTCATTTTTAGCGCGATTTTAAAAAGATCGAGCTTATGTATTTGATTTGTCGATCCGTCTGTCTGTCTGTTACACGATAGAATCAAAAAATAAGATATCACTTTTATAGAGCATTTTATGCTGATTAAGAATCAATAAGATTTTTTGCTGCAAGTCTTTTAGTTTTCGAGATATTCGACATTACGTGAATTTTCGACAATAGAGAATTTAAATATAAT
>JAUJYR010000014.1:0-17731 GCA_033995805.1 Hermannia gibba
TCTGATGTCAATAGTTTTAATGGGTCTTTTTAAAAAATTCTGGATTTCAACCCCCTCCCTTAAGAAGCACCCCTGCTGGGTTGAATGGTGACTGCACACTTCCTGAGCATGCTTTACCTTTTGGTGAAAGTCCCTGTTTTAAGATGTTTTATATTGTTGGGTTACCCCAAAAATAGCTCCATGTTCCGAATTTTTTTATTCATCATTAGCAGTTCTAGGTATTTTTTTGTTCGGGTTATTTTGTTATTCGGGTTATTTTTGTTGTCCCGCGTATTTTTGTTTTCAGGTGTATAGATAAATAAACTTAATTTTTATGATGATTTTCAATGGGCAAATTAAGTTTATTATGAGTTAACCCCTCTCTACTTTGGACACACCCTGCCCAGGGATGGAAATTTACTGCACGTCATCTGCCCATGTTTTACGGTGTTTTAGAGGGTTTGGGGTGTTTTCCGGTGTTTTAGAGTGTTTGTGGTGATATTCGGTATTTTAGGGTATTTGGGGTGATTTTCGATGTTTAAGGGTGTTTGGGGTGTTTTCCGGTGTTTTAGATTGTTAGGGGGTGATTTTCGGTGTTTTAGAATGTTTGGGGTGATATTCGGTGTTTTAGGGTGTTTGAAGTGTTTTCCGATGTTTTAGGGTGTTTGGTGTTATTTTCCGGTGTTTTTTGTATATTTACAGTTCTTTTGGTTGTCAGGAGCATTTTTGGTATAAAAGATAAAATTTTTCCAATAGAAAAGCATTATAATGAATTTTAAATTAACCCCCCCTCCCCTTAGGAGGTGCTCACGAAAGGGGGGTTTTATACTCTGCACACCTCCTGACAATGCTTGATTTTTTGTGAAAGACCCATGTCTCTATCACCTCTAGTTCTGGAAATCTCGGGTGACAATTTTTTAGATGACCTCCCTTTTCTTTAATAGTTGCTCCTCGGAATGGGGATTTTCTACTATGCACACCTGACTATGTTTGACCTTTCGGTTAAGGTCCCATGTCTATCACTTATGAAATCTCGAGTGACATGACAGACAGAAAGACAAACAAACAGACTTATAAGGATATTATATATTGTGAGAATTCAGTGTAATGTTTGTGTTATTACGGAGATTACCAGTTGGTCTTTGGGGAAGTTACATGTCGGGCTAAAAATACAGGATGGTTCTTTAATGACACATTCAATGGGTATATAAGCTAAAATGTATCTGACAACAAGTGAGTTTTTTTTATTATTATTTACAATAAACGTTTCAGATTGTTGATCTAATTGTTATCTGATAATATCGAATTGTTGAGTTATATTCTAAATAGAAGAGAGGCGGATTGGATAGATAGTCGTAAGTTAAAACCTATTGTGAAAATTAGTTGGGTCATGCTGTCAATGCCGTGGCAAACCGATGGGGTCTTCAGTCGGGTTTGCAATTGGGTGCGAGCCTCTACAAATGGTGTCAAGAGTGAACAGGTTGTTCCACTTGACCAAGAGATCCACTTTTAGTTAACTATTCAAACTATTTAGCAATAGCTGACTTAACAGATACAAATACTAAAAACCAAAAGTTTTGAACAAATGGAAAGTCCCTTTGATGTACGATCGTATTGATAAAAATTTCTAATAATTATTTCAACTAAACATTTGTTCGTCGCGCAAACAACTGATTTTGCATATCTGGTCGTAATAATAGGAAGGGTAAAGAAAGACAAACAACGATTCCTGCATTCAAATTAAGTAATATTTACCGAGACGATTGGGATCTTGAAGTCAAAGATGGAATACTCAAAATGAATGTTTCTAATTCATATCTGATGATCTCTTGTATTTAACAACGAATCGAGATGTTCAACATTGATAAAGCGCTTAGAGAGATATTCATAATGCTTCCAGGAATTTACGTTAGTAGTTCTATTTTTTCTTGCGTAATCTTATAATGAGAACTACAAGTGGTTTTATTATAATACTTAGTCTTGGTTCGAATAAAAATGATGTTTCTGAGACAAGTATTGATAAATCCCCAAAATATGAATACTCATCAAACATACTTTGTTCTCAAGAGCTTTTAAAAAAACTGAAGCAATGATTTTTAAAAGTTAAACTACAAATGTAATTATAATGTTATTATCAGCCTTTGCTTTTTATTTCTCAAACCAAATTTTAACTTCCAATATAATTTAAGTTATGCAATCTAATAATGGTCAAACATAAATTAATAAGAATCAAAAGAGTGTTAAATACTTTAAAGATTACTACAAAAGAGTTGGAACATAATTATGTTTAATAACGAAACGTTTTTATTAAGAATGGACACCGACTTGTAACCCAGATATCACGGGTTTATGGTTTGCATTACCAAATAAGATTTGAAAAATCCATAAAAGATCAATTTAATTGCATTATTAAAATTGAAAAAATGATGGAAGTCTGTGGAAAAGGAGTATCAAAAAGAGCAAGGAATCATTGAAAATTCCTCAAGTCCTTGGTCTAGTCCAGTGGTCCTTATTAAAAAGCCAAATGGAAAATTTCGATTTTGTATTGATTATAGGAAACTCAATGCAGTTACAACAAAAGACAAATTTCCACTTCCACTTATTCCGGAAATTATTAATAGATTATCTGGTGCTAAATATTTTAGTAAACTGGACCTTGCCTCTGGATATTGGCAGATACCAGTCAAACCTGAAGACAAAATCAAAACGGCTTTCGTTACTTACAATGGACTGTATCAATTCAATGTTCTTCCGTTTGGGCTATGAAACGGACCTTCCGGCTTTCAAAGATTTGTACAGGGGCTATTTATCGAGTATTTGTTTAAGTTTGTTGCAGTTTATATTGATGATATTGTAATATATTCAGAAAATTTTGAAGATCCCTTAAGACTGTAACTTACTGTAAAGTGTGAATTTCTCACAAAACGATTATTCTATTTGGGACACATCATTATAAAGAATGGGGTGGAACCAAGTGACGTAAAAGTAGAAGCTGTTAAAAACTTTCCTGTTCCAAAATGTTTAAAGAACCTTAAGAGTTTTTTAGGTTTGGCAGGATATTACAGACAATTTATTGAATTTTTTTCTTATATCGCGAAACCTTTAAATAATTTGGATAGAAAAAACTTACCGTTTAAATGGGATATACATTGTCAAAAAGCATTTGGAAATTTAAAAGATAAATTGATAAATTATCCCATATTGTGTCATTTCATACCAGGATATAAAAAAATTCTCTCAACCGATGCTTGCGATTATGGTATAAGGGCAATTCTCTCACAAGAACGAGCTGGAAAAGAAGTAGTAATTAAGATTGCTAGCACCCTTTTGACGCCTAATCAACAAAATTATGCTACATGCGAAAAGGAGGCTCAGGCTATATTATGGGCGGTCGAAAAGTTCAGACATTACTTGTGAGGACAGCCATTCGTCATTAAAACTGATAATTGTAGTCTATGTCATATAATGAAAATACGCAAACCAAATGGACGGCTTATACGTCTTGCTCTGCAGTTACAAGAATACGATTTCACTGTAGAGTATAAAAGCGGAAAAACACATTTGGCAGCCGAATGTCTCTCAAGAAACCCAACGAAGACAGAAGATATTAAACACATAAAATCTTTTCCAATGTTGTTAACGCAAGCAATTGAAATTGAGAAAGAGCAAAATGAAGATTTATGGTGTAATAAGATTAAAGCTTCTTTAAAAAATAATCCTGACGCAGAAACGATTAATAAATATAGAATTAAAGAAGGAGTACTGTATAGGGTTACATTTACAGACAATATGGAAGAAAAGCTCCTGCTTTGTGTACCGTTGAAACTACGCAAACAGATACTTCAGGAACTACATGACGATGTAACTTCTGGACATTTGGGTATCATACGGACGTATATAAAGGTACGCGATAGATTTTTCTGGCCCCATGTTGAAAAGTCAACTAGGCGCTATGTTCAACAGTGCGAGTCATGTCAACTTCGCAAGAATGAGCCAGGTTTACCGAAAGGAAATCTCAACTCTATTGAAGCCACGTGTCCTTTTCAAATCTGTGCAATGGACATCATGGGACCATTAACAAATACAAATCGAAACCACAAATATATAATCGTGACAGTAGATTTGTATACTAAGTGGCTAATTGCGGGAAGCCTAAGAAACATACGTTCCGATACCGTAGCTAATTGGTTTCTAAATAACGTGGTCATGATCTATGGAGCAATTGAAAGGGTGATAACCGATCAAGGAAGAAACTTTATATCTAATTTTATGGAATCTACATTTAAAATGACAAAAATTCAACATGCAAAAGCTACTCCTTATCATCCAGAAACGAATGGAATGGCGGAGAGACAATGCCAGAACATCAAGAATATGCTTTCTCATTATGTGGATGGAGAGAACATTAGAAACTGGGACTTAATTCTCCCGAAAATAGTGTTCGCGTATAACACTGCTAGACAAGGAACGACTAAAGAAACACCCTATATGATGTTATTCAATAGAGAAGCGGTTTTGCCAATTGACATAACATTTAATATTCCAAAATATTTTAAGTTTGGAAAAAAATATTTAAACCATATGGAAGAAGCTCGAAGGTTGGTGCAGTTGCGCGTACGCGATGCCCTTGTCACTCAGAAAGTGAACTTCGATAAAAGACATAAAAATGTACATTTCCAAGTAGGAGACTTGGTTGCTTTGTTTATTCCGAAAAGAGAAATTGGGATAAGTGAAAAGCTGATTGCGAAATATGATGGTCCCTATGAGGTCATCCGTATAGTGACACCAGTCACATACGAAATTCGTAGAATTGAAAATCCTAGGAAAAAGAAAACTGTTCATGTTAAACGCTTAAAGCGATGGTATTCCGGAAAAATAGAAGAGCTCGACCATCAAAGAAATGCTGATAACGTTTAAACTACTTATACAGTTTTATTGTTTAAATTATTTTATTCTTGTTTAATTATAATATTTATTGACTCTTATTTACTTAAATTTGTTTAAAATATTCCATATGAACTATTATAATTTATTAACCATTATTAACTATTATAACAATCTATTTATACTGTCTTTTGATTATATACTTTTGGTCTTTTCTACTTAAATATTTAAATAATTTGTTTAATTTATACTGTGAAAATGTATTTTTATAGTTTAATTGGATTTTTTATCATATAACGCTTCGGGTCGAAGCTGTTTCTGTGAGGGGGATAATGTAGAGATTTAACTGTATTTAACTCTGAGGAAATTGCCATTCGGTCTTTGGGGAAACTACCTGTGCGTACCATGGGAAACTGCGAGTCGGTAGTTACGACAAGGACCGATCCGCAATCTCCTCAGAGTCCACTTTACAGTATAAAAAGCAATGTATTTGATTATTAGTTAGTTAGATATACTTTGGATTTATTAAATAAACGTTAAAGTTATATTAACTGTTGGATTATTTATTAAGTTTCAATAAATTTGTCATCAGAGCAAAAAAGCCGTAAGTCAAAAGAATATTAGAGGTTAGGTTAGGGACTTGCTCCCACTGCCAGACGAGACCTGAGACAGCCTTCAATCAGGTGGGCAAGTAGGGGGGCAAGTCCCTACAAAATGGTGGCAGAGGTTAAAGAATGTTTATTTGTGGCTTTCCTTTGTCGGGTGAGGGTAATTTAGATGTTTTAACTAAGATTTTAATAGTTATATTTGGGGAGTATGGATTTTTTTTTATTATTAAATTTGATTTGAAAAAATTTATTACTTTCTCAAATAAATTAGCCACAAATAACTATTTAATTTTTATGTTAAGTAAAATAATCGTATTACATTAATATAAAATTTTCTATTGACGTTAAAATGCTTTCCTCTTTATTTAAATTAGGAAGAGAGGATTTCCCTTAAGCCTTGAGTTTAAAATAAATGTTATTCAATTTCCATTTTATACTAATCTATATAAACATAAAATTAAGTGATTTATTTAAACTCAATTTAAATACTACTGTCGAAATAAAACTATTCGCTCGAATGGTCAATTGTTTATTCAATTGAAAGTAGCTTTCCAATAAGCTGCGAGAGAGCCTTAAAAAGTGATTTTTATTAAGATAATAATTTAGTAATAGTAATAATTTAATCAAAGGTGGTGTTAAAAAAAAATATAAGGTTAAGTTTTCAAATAAGTAAAATGGCCGAATTAAATCTGGAGGGGCTCGAGTGTGCAGAGGTTCTCGACGAAGCAGAACCACAAACATCAATTGTGGTAATAGAACAGGCCGAATCAACAACAGATAAAATTAGTTACGAGGATTGGATTGGTTCGAGCGCAGAAGTTGAAGCAAGATATGTTGGACGGACTTATTTCTTTCATTCAATGATAGACCTGAAGAATAGAAAGCTACTAGTGAAGCAAAGAGCTCTTTTTCGAGGCAGGGCCATAAATAATCTCTGCCTTGATGACGATAATCTGTTTATCGGTACTAACTCTGGAAACGTACTTCAATATGAACTCGACGGACTTTCTATAAGTAAAAATTTTGCTAGACAGCCTGGACCTATATCACATATGGTTTATAATACTGTCGAGGACTATATTTGCGTATCGTCGGGACCCAATTTATCATTATTCGATTTAAATAAGCCAGTTCCAAGATTCCTGCATACATTCGAAAAAACTATTGTCGGTATGGTATCTAATGTATGGGTTTACATAGCCATAAGCTGTGGAAAGATCTACCAATGCGAGATATCGAGCCGAAAGCTCCTTAAGTTGAAACTAGTATGCAATCTGGGTTTCCCAATAGACGGATGTCGAGCATTAGGTTTAATTAATTTGGAAATTAACGATCAACCTAATGACCCCCTTTTGGTATATTATAAAAATTATTTGGCTATAGTAGATATAAATGACACTATAGCTAAAAAACCCAAACTAATGAACAAATGGAAAGTCCCATTAAAATTCCATCGCGAAGATGAGCGTCTTGTAGTTGGGTTATCGCGAACTCACTTATTTGTTGCCCAAACAGCGGACTTCGCGTATTTGCGTCGAAGCCTTAAAAAAACCAAAAAAACCCAAACAATAATTCATGCGTTCAATTTGGATAACATTTACCACGATGAATGGGACTTAAAAGTTAGAGGTGATATCCTGAGAATGGACGTTACGAACTCGCTTTTGATCGTCTCCTGCGTTGAACAAAGAATCGAGTTATTCAAAACAGACAAAGGTGTTCGCGAAACAATCATTATGCTTCCAGGAATTTATGTTAGCAGTTCGCTTTACTTTCTAAGCAACCTTATAATAGGTACGACTGGAGGTTTCATAATCACACTTTACTTGGGCGCCGAATCCAAGGAAGCCTGTAGATTATGCAAGAATAATGCACCAAGATATGGATATTCGTCTAAAGTCATTTGTTCGCATGAAAGTTTAAAATAAAAAATGTTAAAATTACAAAACCCTTACACTTAAACAAAAAAACCCATATTTTTACTCTTATATTTAATGATTATATTTATCTTTTTATACAATGTTTTAATTCACTTAAGCCAAATATATATGTAGGTTTACTTATCAAGACCAAGAATGGTAAAACATAGTTCAATTAGGGTTAATGGTATATTAATACCCGTTCGAATTTCACCATTAGAATTAGAAAGAGATTACGTGAAGAAAAAAAATGTGTTTGTTAGGAATGGTCGTAGACTTGTCCTTAAAATCGCACGGGTTTATGGATTGAATTATCAGATCAAATTCAAAAATAGTCGGGATAATGTTTTCCATTGTATGATCAGAATTGAACATTTAATGGAGGTCTGGGGAAAAGGAAACTCTAGAAGAGCCGCAATGAGAAATGCAGTTTTTAGGGTCCACCAATCTTATTGCAGATTGATAAAAGAAAATGAGAAAGATGATTGACTTCTTTCTAATTATATTTTATTACAATATTATTTATTCTATAAATAAAATGTTAATTATAACCTTATAAGAAATTATATTTTAAAATGTCTGTTCTTTTACTCAACGGTTTTAACATTTATTTAATAAAATTTACATTTAAACCTTTTTGATTATAATAATTAAAAAATAACTAAATAGAATGTTTCTACCAATATATAACATGGATTTATAAATAAAATTGCAGTAATGCAAAACACTTTTTTTTAGTGGTCAAATTAACCAAATTACATAAAATTTCTAGAGTTAAACAACAAAATACTGTCAATCAAAATAGGATTTGATCCTGGGTTATTTCAGTTTTTAATTATTCTTTGGTTAAAAATGGTTAAGATATCAATTCAAAATATGAGATTAAATTAAATAGTTATAATCACCTTACGATTAGTTTTATAACCTAATGTTAACTTTGTTGGTTGCATGGAATAGACATTTTATTTACTTAATTGCCCAGAAGCCTGAGCTCATTATTTAAGGATATTATGGATTATGTCGTGTATTCTTATAGAAATGTTTCGATACAAAAATCTATTTGTATTTTCATGTTTAAGGCAACTAATCCGTCCCGAAATAACAAACTTTTTAGTAGTAAGATAAAATTCATGACTAAATATAATTTTTGAATTTGGTTTGATTGTTCAATGGAATCCGTGATTACTCGGAACGAACATATCACAAATAATCCGTATTACCCAACTGTTATTTGTTATGTTGTTAGCTCATAAGCTAATATTCAATACACTTAACTCTATTTATTTTATGACATTATACAAATCACTCTATATCTTGCCTACGATTAATTATTTGCCCTATACGCAATGAGATGAATATCTTATTTTTGATCATTTTATCAATTTAAATAAAAAAAAAATTTAAAAAAAAATGTTATGGGAAAAGTTTTCGAACCCGTGATGCCTAACCATAAAGTTGTTAGTAGTGGAGACCCCATGATAGTTTTACCCATATGCCATGTGAAGTCAACAAATAGTAAGTGACACAATATAAGGTACAATTAAGAGTTATTTTATTACAAATAATTCATATCGAACTAATTGTAGCATTATAATAGGAATCTGAGTTGTAATAATAAGTTTATTATTTTGTCGAAATATTAATACTTTTATGTCATTCAGAATGGGTAGACATAATGGGAAATTCTACTTCTTGTGAATTGTTTTCACTGATTATTTAGTATATAAAGGGTCAATGTGAACAATTCCTGAGAGTTGGAGTTTCTCAAAGTATTCAAAAAAAAACTTTTAAACAAAATTTTAAAGTTATTTCAGTATCAACCAACCAAAAACGTGTATGATGTGGAAAACACGATTATTAATTTACTTGATATGTTCAGACTATGCAATCAATTTGTACAATAATATTGGGGCTTTTGGTCAGGACCGAATAGAGACTAACGTCAGTCTAGATGATATTTACTCAAATTCGGGCATGAGAAGAATCAAGTCAAAGATTCCAAGCGTTAATAGTGATTCCATAGATGGCGGTAATATGACAAAAGTTCAATTTACCACTGTAGCACCGAATACTACTACATATCAAATTAGTCAATCGATTAAAAATGAATTTAAAGAAAGTAACAATACTTTTCCAAATATATCATTGACAAATAATTTAATAGCACTAAACGTTAACGAGTCTCTTGAAAGACAAAGCAATCTGATACATTTCGTATACACCAATTCACAAAATGATACCACAACAATAAAAGAAAATCCATTAGAACCAACTGAAGCTGATATTATACAAGAAGCAGTTAGGACAAAGGCAGATAAACGGAAAATAAAACATATTCAACCTAAAGACCCGAATGAAGTGAATGAAGAGGAAAGGGATCAGATAAGAAGACGATACAACCGATACTTCACTAAATCGAACACGACATGGAACATGACAGAATCAATGACAACAAATGAAGATCCGTACGTGAATGAAGATACATTACAAAATTTTGATGAATTAATGAATAACGAAGAATATCTAATCAGAGCAGCAAGTCATGGGGTGACATTTAAGCAGCAAGGAACAGTATATTTATTTCCGGATTTTTATGAACATTATATAGAAATTGAAATACCTGACTTTGCCATTAACACGGAAAAGATAATTGGGGATTTTTTGTTTGGAAATTCCAGTTGTTTTGGCTTTATTAGTCAATTTGATAAATTGATTTGTGAAAACTCAATGACTTTTAAAGCAAGAATGTGCAATCCAAGTGATGATTACTTTATAAGCGCCATAAGAGCAATGGAAAAGATTTTCACTGATTCATTTAATCAGTTCAAATATCAAAATATTAATCGGAAGAAACGAGCTGCAGGAGCTATTATAGGGGCTGCGTTTGGGTTTATTGTTGGATTTGGACTCGGTTATCATTTTGGTAGCAAACATGCGAAGGAGGATTTAGAAAATTACTTGAAAATTCTCGAAAAACGAACAGTATTATTGGAAAAACAAACGATTATACTCACGGAACACATGATAGGTCTTACTAAAATGGTCGCTGATAATTTTAAAGAAACTGACAGAAAAATTCAACCGGTTGCGCAAACAGCACTTAAACAAAGCAAATTATTGGAATCAAAGATGATAAATTGGACAGACATAATCGAATGCATAACAACATTGAGAGGAGCGATTTCAAAATTGACGGATTCCAGAATCAGAGAGTATCAAGAAAAAATAATATTATCTTTGGATAGGCTCAAACAATTGGAACTTATAATAACCGTTCTTAATCAAGGACTGTTGCCAAGACAGTTAGTTGGGTACGAAAGCCTAAGTGAAATATTAAATACAATGAAACAGCAGTTACACCTGAAATTTGAACCAATAATTCCAAACGAAGACTGGCAACTATATTATCAGTTACCTTTTGTGAATCATCAGTTTATTGATAAATTTTTTTTAATTGTTTTATATTTACAATTGCGAATTCCTGTGAAAATATATAAATCTTCAAGCAAATTTGATTTAGTCGCACCACACTTTTAACCTTTTTCTTGCAAAGAAATTCCATGTTTTTGTTCAAAAACAAGCAATGAAAGACTTATCTCATTTAAGGATCAAAAGGTGGTTTGGCTCATAAATCGAGAAAATCTAGAGTTGCAGTTTGAAGCTAATTTAAATCACTTTACGTGCCTTGATAGAGCTGAAAAACGATTGTGTTATACATTTTTTGACACGTTATTAGATCCTTCATCAGAATGTTCACTTGCTATTCTACAATGGCAAGAAGAAGAGATTACGGAATGGTGTCTAATAATTAAACGAGAGATCTCTGAATATATATCAATAAAACTGAGTCAGTATAGATTTATTATGCATAAATTAATGATCAACGAATATTTTGAGTTCTGTACAAGGAAGACATACATAATCAACATAAAGAGTTGGGCGCAGTTAATAACCATTAAACGTTATTGTCAAATATTCATTCTTGCCACTTTGGAACGACATACTAGAATATTTGTGCAGTTACTATGGGGAAATTCAACAATCAAGTTCGCAACTTATCATTCAAGTCTCTTGCAAAAGCTTTCTGATCATTATGCAAGGCTTGAGATATCAATTCCACTAGGTCTTTCTTCTATTAATGATTCCTTTGATGATAGTATTTGGCGAGATTTAAATGAGTCTTTGAACAATAAGCAACTCACCTACCTAATGATTAAATCGAAAGAAATTACAAATAATTTAAGCGAATCAATTACATTTTATGAAGAAACGGCAAAACATCACCAGGCTAATTGGACTTTCTGGAGCTACTTCTTATTGTTGGGAGAGTTTATTACTCTAATAGCAACAATAAGTGTTATATTCACAGTTTTCTCGCATAGTCGGTTTTCAGTCATATTAGGAATGAGTTTAATTATAGAAAATCTTAAAAAAGTTGATGCGTTTCAGCTGATACCTGACATACAGATTATTGGGGATATACGCTTGTTCCTAAATATTGACGTAAGAGTTATGGAAAGTGTTATCGCATTCTCGTATATTATGCATTTAGTATTTGTGGTAGTCTTCATTTGTTTAGTGATATTCAGCATAATGTTTGGATGGTTTAAAAAAATCATTATTACGAATCATTCAGGATTTCATTATAAACTAGGCAGAAGAGTTACGTATCCACAATATTCTTTACTAATTAATATTTGGCACACATGTCAGTGTATTGGTTATTTAAAATTGGAAAATATCACATTGAGAATTCCAGTCAAAGCTAACACGATATCGGATGATTATGATTTGCTAGTTAAAAACGTCCTGAATACCTGGTTCACAATAAAAAAAGATAACAAACTTTACTTCAAACTCTCTACAGATGTAATGCTCTATACCGTTCGACACAATGGAACACGAATTCCCGTACAAATTCCGCAGAAGATTTCGATTGAAGTTTCAGACTTAACCTGGAATGGAGAAGAAAAACCTCTCGCACTCTCAAGAGCAAATAATTATGATTTCGCCATAATTACTATAATTAAAAACTATTATGCTGAAACAAGCTCTTCCATTTTATAACTAAAATACTGTATTTATTAAAAATTAAAACAAAATGAATAAAATAAGTTTTATTTAACCAGAATAATATTGCATATGGCTAAGTCAATTGAACCTAATCAGTACGAAGATGTAAATGTTAACTATTCATCCCCAGAGATGAAATTGATTAAACAAGATAAAATAGATAGAGATACTGAATCTTTGGCGAATCTGTTGTCGTCAACGAGACCCAATTCACCAATTCCTACTGCACCCGAATACGTATCGGCGCACAGTTCAGTGCAAACACCTATAGTAATACCAATGATATACGATGGCACAACGGACCCAGTATACTGGCTTAAAGATTATGAATTAATCGCTAATGCTAATGGATGGGATGGCCGTCAAAAATTACGCCAATTAACTCGATGTCTGAAAGGTGCGCCAAGAGACATGTACGCCAGTCGCTACAACAATGCTGATTTTAATTGGGATAGTTTCCGACTTGAACTGTGTGAAAAATTCACAAATAAAGTTTCGAAATTATTGGCAAGTGAGAAAATAAGTAGACGTAAACAAATGAAGCACGAAGCATTTGCGGCATATTTTTACGATAAGGACAAATTGATTGATGCAATTGCACCATATATGACTGTGGATCAAAAAATCATGGCGATAATCACAGGAACCTACGAACCAATTTACTCCAAGTTGATCGAAAAACATATGGATAAACAATTTAAGAGTTTGAATGAATTATTCCTCATCGGTAAAACATTTGATGACGTCAATAACTTCCTAAATCCTGATATTAGTACAAAAAAGACTAAAGTTCAAGCAACAAATAATCCTAATGAAGAAACAGACATGGATAATCTAATACATGCAATAACAGAATTACGTCTCTCTTTAGAGAAACAGAATAATGAACAGAATAATAAAAAAGAAAGCTGGGTGAAACGTCCTAGAGACTGGGAAAACAATGATAGACCCCCTCGAGATGATCAACAGTATCACAAAAGATCAGATAATAACCGAAGATTCGAAGAAAGAAGAATGGAAGCAAGAAATATTAATTGGAAGAAAGATAAAGATAAAAATCGTAGGCAAAAGGATTTAAGCGAAATACAGTGCTACAATTGCCTAGTATATGGACATTATGCTAATAAATGCCCACAACCTAAACAAAATAGAAATACTGAAGATAATCAGGGAAACGACAGACGGCGGTTGTGAAAGATGAGGCTAATATCGTCGTAACAGTAAAAAACTCATCACCAGATTTCGACGAATTAATATTGTTACCTATTAATTTAAACAATAAGGGCTTTATTGCTGTTGTAGATTCTGGCTCTACTTTATCTTTCGTCAACTCAAATGTTTTGAAAAAGCTCAAATTGGAGCCATCATCTACAACAAAGCACGTGTTACTCATTAACAACAACTCGTTAGAACTAGATAAAAGCATTATACTTCAAGTAGAAAATCTGAACATAAGATTTGATCATGAGTTTCTAATAATGCCAAAAATGAGTTATGATGTTATATTAGGAATAGACATGTGCAAAAAACTTGAAATTATGATAAAATTTGAAAACGGTCCGATGACATTTCCAGAGGTTAAAGTTGAAATTAAAGGAAATGTGATGAACAAATATTATACAGAATTACCTGCTTTGAGCTTTATAAAAGTACATTTTCAAACAGACTTTGATGAAGAACAGGCTTATTTTAAGCCTTGCTATGCAACCGAAAAGAAGTATTCAATTTTAATGTTCAAAACTTATATAGATTTGATAGAAGTTTGCAAAGTCTGACGCTAATAATAAAATGAATATAAAAACAGAATTTAATATAACATCAAAAAATCCTAAGAAGAAACATCGAATTTCAGATTTCTTGAACTCTTACAAACAAATATTTGCAAATTCTTTGTCAGAATTAAAGAAAGCTAAAGGAATTGAATTCGAAATTTTAACCGAGAACGCTAGACCAATCAGTCAAAGACCTTATAGAACCTCATATAAAGAACAACAGATAATTGATTCCCATATAATCGAAATGAAAAAGCAAGGAATAATTGAAAATTCCTCAAGTCCTTGGTCTAGTCCAGTTGTTCTTATTAAAAAACCAAATGGAAAATTTCGATTTTGTATTGATTATAGAAAACTAAATGCAGTTACAACGAAAGACAAATTTCCACTACCACTTATTCCTGAAATTATAAATCGATTATCAGGGGCTAAATATTTTAGTAAACTTGACCTGCACTCAGGATATTGGCAAATTCCAGTCAAACCGGAAGATAAAATCAAAACGGCCTTTGTTACCTACAATGGTTTGTATCAATTTAATGTCCTCCCATTTGGACTATGTAACGGACCTTCGAGTTTTCAACGGTTTGTACAGGGACTGTTCATAGACTACCTATTTAAATTTGTTGCGGTCTATATTGATGATATTGTCATTTATTCGGAAAGTCTTGAAGATCACTTGAGACATTTGAAACTTGTATTCAAAAGAATCGAAGAAAACAACCTAAGACTTCAGCTTCAAAAATGTGAATTTCTCACAAAGCGATTATTCTATTTGGGACACATCATTACGAAAAATGGCGTGGAACCAAGTGACGTGAAAGTAGAAGCCGTAAAAAACTTCCCTGTTCCCAACTGTTTAAAGAAACTTAAGAGTTTTTTGGGATTGGCAGGATATTACAGACAATTCATTGAATTTTTCTCTTACATCGCAAAACCTTTGCATAATTTGGATAGAAAAAACTTACCGTTTAAATGGGATATACAGTGTCAAAACGCTTTTGAAAAATTAAAACATAAATTGATAAATTATCCAATATTGTGTCATTTCATACCTGGTGAAAAAACAATGCTATTAACTGATGCCTGTGATTATGGTATGGGAGCTATTCTCTCACAAGAAAGAGCTGGAAAAGAGGTAGTAATTGAGTATGCCAGCACACTTTTATCTCCTACTCAACAAAATTACGCTACCTGCGAGAAGGAGGCTCAGGCGATATTATGGGCTGTTGAAAAGTTCAGACATTACTTGTGGGGACAGCCATTTGTCATTAAAACTGATAATTGTAGTCTATGTCATATAATGAAAATACGCAAACCAAATGGACGGCTTATTCGTCTTGCTCTGCAGTTACAAGAATACGATTTTACAGTAGAGTATAAAAGCGGGAAGACCCATTTAGCTGCCGATTGTCTCTCAAGGAACCCAATTAAGACAGAAGACACTAAGGACATAAAGTCTTTTCCAATGTTATTAACGCAAGCAATTGAAATCGAGAAAGAACAAACAGACGATTGCTGGTGTAACAAAATTAAAACCTCATTAAAAAATAGTCCTGACCAAGAAACAATGAATAAATATAGAATTAAGGATGGAGTATTGTATAGGGTTACATTTACAGATAATAGGGAGGAAAAGCTTCTCCTTTGTGTACCGTTAAAACTACGTAAACAGATACTTCAGGAATTACATGACGATGTAACTTCTGGACATTTGGGTATTATACGGACGTATATAAAGGTACGCGATAGATTTTTCTGGCCCCATGTTGAAAAGTCAACTAGACGCTATGTTCAACAATGCGAGTCGTGTCAACTTCGCAAAAATGAACCAGGTTTACCAAAAGGAAATCTCCACTCTATTGAAGCAACGAGTCCCTTTCAAATATGTGGAATGGACCTGATGGGACCATTAACTAAAACAAATCGGAACAATAAATATATAATCGTTACAGTAGATCTGTATACTAAGTGGCTAATAGCCGGAAGCCTTCGAAATATACGGTCAGATACCGTTGCCAATTGGTTTTTGAATAACGTAGTCATGATCTATGGAGCGATAGAAAGGGTGATAACAGATCAAGGAAGAAATTTTATATCTAATTTCATGGAATCGACATTTAAAATGACAAAAATTCAACATGCTAAAGCTACGCCTTATCACCCAGAAACCAATGGTATGGCAGAAAGACAATGTCAAAACATCAAAAATATGCTCTCCCATTATGTGGATGGAGAAAACATTAGAAATTGGGACTTAATTTTACCTAAAATAGTGTTCGCGTATAACACTGCTAGGCAAGGAACTACCAAAGAAACCCCATATAAGATGTTATTCAATAGAGAAGCGGTTTTGCCAATTGACATAACATTTAATATTCCAAGATATTTTAAGTTTGGAAAAAAATATTTAAACCATATGGAAGAAGCTCGAAGGTTGGTGCAATTGCGAGTGCGCGATGCACTTGTCACTCAGAAAGTGAACTTCGATAAAAGACATAAAAATGTGCGTTTCCAAGTGGGAGACTTGGTTGCTTTGTTTATTCCAAAAAGAGAAATTGGGATAAGTGAAAAGCTTATTGCGAAATATGATGGTCCCTATGAGGTCGTCCGTAAAGTGACACCCGTCACTTACGAAATTCGCAGAATTAAAAATCCTAGGAAAAAGAAAACTGTCAATGTTAAACGTTTAAAGCGATGGTATTCCGGAAATATTCAAGAGCTCGACCATCAAGAAAATGCTGAAAACGTTTGAACAGTCTTATTTGTTTAAATTATTTAATCTTTCCATATTTAATCGTATTTAACCATTTGATTTGCTTTTATTTAATCAATTATGTTTAACCTTTTAATATTTAAACAACATTTAAATTCATTTATTTGTATTCCTTATTTATATTTCGCTTAAATTATTCACTTAAATTTGTTCTCTTAAATTAGCTTCGGGGCGAAGCTTGTTTAGTAGGGGGATAATGTAAAGATTTAATGTGATCTATTGTAACTCTAGGGATGTATCTGATCGGTCTTTAGGGAAACTACGAGTTGAACCGAAGGGAAGTTACCAATCCATACGAAGGGAAGTTACCAATAGATCTATGGGGAAGTTAGCAGTTGGTCTGTTAGGAAATAATGTGTCAATGAAGACCGGATCGGAGTTCTTTAGAGAAAGTATAAAATGAATTGTATTTGATTACTATCAGTTCAGTTGATATTCAATAAAGTTAGTAAAAGTCTGAATAGTTGAATCTGTTGATTCATTAATTAAGTATAAGTTACTATAAAGAAGACGGGCCATAAGCTGTAAGTTTCCCCGAGTAAATAAGATAGAGGTAGGGGTGGCCTCCACTGTCGGGCAACACCCGATCATGCCTTCAGTCGGGTCGGCAAGTGGGGGATACCCGCTACAATATTAACAAGTAAATGAAAACAGTTAACTACTGTTATCAAAGCGCGATTTTATATTTGACGATATCTCGAAAACTATTAGAGTAATTGA
>JAUJYR010000015.1:0-17387 GCA_033995805.1 Hermannia gibba
AATACTAAACTGATTGAAAGTGCACTGATGATGGGTACATATAGGTGGCATATAACATTTAGTGAAAATGCATAGTGTAAAGCATAGTGTTTATCACTAGAGTGCGCTCAATACTAAACTGATTGAAAGTGCACTGATGATGGGTACATATAGGTGGCATATAACATTTAGTGAAAATGCATAGTGAAAAGCATAGTGTTTATACTAAACTGATTGAAAGTGCACTGATGATGGGTACATAAAGGTGGCATATAACATTTAGTGAAAATGCATAGTGAAAAGCATAGTGTTAAATATAACAATAAGTATAACTTAATAACAAAAATAAAAACTATTAAATATAAATATTTAATTTAGAAAAACAATTAAAAACTTTGATATAAATTTTAAATGAAAAAAAATTGACAAAGTCCTCCATTAATGAATCAAAAACACGAAAAGAGAATGTGGCATTTATGCCAAAAAATTTTGCTCAAAAATATAAAAACACTAAGTTTGTTAAAATTAGATAAAATATAAAAAAATGCATTCAAAAATATAATTAAAGACAGTTTTTGTTTATTTATTATAAAGAAATTCATTTTAAAGCTTAGGGAACATTTAAAAAAGTGCATTTCGGTCAAAATAAATATTTTCAGGGATTTGCATAGGAATTAAATCAAGCTTTTCAACACGAATAACATTTTCTACATATAAATTATTTTATTTAAGATAACATTATCTTATACTAATATAGTTTTTTTGGATGTCGACCCAAAATTTAGCATACTCTAAAGCTTTGAATCGCTCTATTTCGATTATGCCGTTCATTTTTACTCGAATTAGTGCATCCAATTTCTTAAATTCAAATTATATATTCTATTTAATATTATTAAATATGAAAAACTGCGTTCCAAGTCGCTAATTTATACTAAAAAATCAAATAAAATCAAAATATGTTCAAATATATTTAAAAATTTTAACCAGGTATCGATAAGACTCTTGTTTAAAGTTTCAGTAGTATCTGTCCAAATTACAGATTCATTAAGAAATTAACAACAGAAAATATAGTGACTTTTATCTTGAACTTTACACCAAATATGAGTTTTAAGATACATTTGTTTGAGTTTCAGAACCCGATTATGTTTTAAAACAAATAATGAAAATTCCCAGTTAAAAAACTGTGAATTTTATTCAATTCGGAAACACCAAAACACGCAAATTCATCAGGTATTATCGGTATTTTTTCGAGGAGAAACATATATCAAAATCTTTAAAGTTAAATATTAGAAATTATTCATTTACTTCATGTATTATTGAAGTTAAAATCCTATATCTTATATTTGACCATAATATGAATATATTATCAGCCAAGGGTATATTATTCAAAATTAAAATTGTACGTTATTTATATATCAGATTCAGATATTTTAGATGTGCAACCAACATTATTTAAATATGAATTTAAAAAACTGCCTCCTTTGGTTTTCATTTATTCAGCGGCTTCAATAATCTGAAAATAATTCCTTTACCTATCAAAGGACTTCCTTTTTTCTGCAAAATTAATGAATATTTTTCAAGTAAAGTTAATATATCTTCTACAAAATGTAGCATTGTGAGAAAATTCTTCTTTTAATGCATTCTTGATTTAAAATCTGAATTTGCAATATGTTGTAAGTCATTTATCAATAAAAGCAATAGTTTGCGAATTTTACATATGGCTGTTAACTCACTATAAACATCCATCTAACACCCATCTACGTACAAATTTAACGAATTAAATTATATACAAGTTTCATTAAAAATTTTTATAACTTTATTTTATGGGTGTTGTTTAATTCATAAAATTTTAATTCCATTTCAGAAGCGATATCTCTTAATGACTGCAATAACAATGTAAATAATAAAAACTGTAAATCTTATTGATAACTTTTTCGAAAGTTTTAAAGAAATCTTTTCGAATTGCATGCTCTAAAATTAGTTGGAGTCTGTGAGCTAAATATCTAACTTCACAAATTTTTCTTGGTGTAAATAATTTTTCACTAGTCCATTCTGTTCTCCAGCCATAACATTTGCTAAATTTAGAATGAAAAATTTCTGGTTTTTTTGCTTTTAATAATTGTTATAAAAATTATTAAATTCACTGATAATTTACTTGAGTTTAAAACGAAAGCAACTGAGTTATTCTTCAAGTGATTTGAAAGTCTATCGGGTTGGAATTAAGTTGAAATTTTAATCAAAAATAAAGTTCAATGTCATAGAGCATATAAAATTTATTCAAATAATTTGATTTCATATTTTTAGTATTAATTTTATACAGTATTATTGACATTATATTTATAAAAATGATAAAAAATGGTAGGCTAAGCAAAAATAGATGGCTTTGAAAAGTTTCGTTTGGGATCGAAATTTTTTTGACATTATTAATATTTTAAGTAGTAAATTTTGGTTCTAAATCACTTTTCTTATGTTAATCTTATGGTAATACTCTTTCTATATGATTTTCCCTATATTAATCCTATAGGACTTTTAATATGTAATCTTATGGTGCAATTAAAAATGCAGTGCTAAGACAATCCTTACCCTATGAAATTTTTAACATGTACCAATGGTCAAAATGTATGATTAAAAGTTTTGTTGTCTAATTTTAAAATAAATGACGCCAATTAAAAAACTTTATACAATGATAGATCTCAAAAATGCTCATTTGATCTAAAAAATCTGATGAAATTGAAAGATTGTAGCCATTTAAAAAAAATTGAAATCTGTTTTTAACTTTTTAAATTTTAATCACAATTCAATTTGAATAGTTCAACAATATGTGGAAAGTTACAACTTTACTTTTAATAAATCGCAAAAACTGTTACAAGTGATAAATAAATAATAAATAAATACAAATTTGAAAGATCTTAAAATTTTTAAAAACACAACACAGCTTGTTTATCTAAATAACTCATATTAATGTGATATTAGGATAAACGAGACAAATGAAGACGACCCGCTAAAACGTAAATTGATATTTATGCTATATTTATTTTATAATTGTTACTTAATCTACAGCCGAAATACGAAATTATTAAACTCAAACAGGATTGCAGAGGAAAACGAATAATTAAATCATTGAATGGGTATAAAATTATTCTAATCGATCATGATGCCAAAGGGTTTCTAATATTAACACTTGTTACAGACTTTCATGACCAAAATTTTGATGATAATTACTTCTTTATAATTGGTCGAACATTAGTTGACGAAGCAAATCTTAAGTGTCCAAATGAACATATTGAGTACTGGCATCAAATTATAACACAACAGTGGAATAGAATGATTATTATTGGTAACACTTGGTAACAGTGGCCTTAGCTTTATTATATAAAAATAAAACTATCAATATAGATTTAACTCCTTCAATGCCATACATATATGTCAGGCCATGGCTTGGTGTTTTGATAAAAGTGACAAGTGACAAAAGATATAGTATGTTTTGGAATATGAAGTCATTCAGATAGGTGTGACGTATTTGAAAAAATTCACGAAGATTTTATTAATATGAAATTTTTTAAGAGAATTTGACGAAGCTTTGAAAAGAGATTTATCTTCAAGTTGATGTCGAGTTTTTACTATCGGTTACAAATCAGATGTTTTTCATCATGGTTTATGCTAAGTATTGGGTTAAAATTTAAAAAAAAACTCGTATTGATGATCCTGATTGATTTGTTGAATAGTCAGAATATGATTATGTAAACGAGAAAGGATTTGAATCTTTTGATGAATCAGCTTTGTTCTAGATTTTCGTAAATCTAGTTTGTATTTTTGAGATTTTTAGTTATTTCAACTTATTTTCAAATTTGTTAAATTTATTTAAATATAATATAATAATTACATTGTTAATTCTATTGGGTAATATTAAAAAGTGCTCTATGATTTGTGTTATCATATTACTATTTGTAATAAGTATAATTTTAGTCTAATTGAAGCACAAATAAATTATTTTATCTTATATAAATAGCAATTAAAATAAGCCAAACTATGAAGGATTGGAAAATAATTTTAATACAAATATTGAAGTGATTGATGATAACGGTATTTATTTATTAAATAAACTAATTGCAAACAATATTGAAATTCTGGTATTTTCAGGATATGAGTCAAATGTCCACAATCAAAACGCAAATTATGGTATTGGTAGTAACATTATTATGAAAATAGGCTGGAAAAACAGACAAGGACTAGAATGAAATAACCAAGGAAAACTAAACACAGTGCAGTATTGTGTAAAAAAGCATAAAAGGTCTCAAATCAGAATTGGATGAAAATAAAATTAATTTGAAATTATTTAACAATCCAAAAAAATCTAACAAATCTTGTGACTATCCTAAATTAATTGTGCTTTAAGGAGAACTGGAAGTTCCCTGTTTAACAATTCACTTGTTCTGGACCAGAACACAAAAAAATGTTTCCTGCAAAAGTTAGGTTTTGATATTATTATAATGGATATTAAATTAATATATATTTATTCAGATCATTGTTGAGGGAGTACAATATAAATCTGTGTGATTTCTGCCGAGGCTTCTGTGGTTTCTGTTTGCTTGGTAGAATTGGATTTGGAATATTCATTGAAATAAAATGAATATAATTTTTATTCTAAACTCATTTTTAAATATAAATTTATTCTATTAATATAATAATAATTCAATTACAATGTTAATCCTATGGGCTAATGTAAAAAGTGGTCTATAAACTGATATTCTATACTACTAGTTGTTTTCAATTTTCATATAGCCTAAGAGAAGTGAGCTCAAAGTAATTGTGTGAGTATTCTGTAGTCTGGTAAGGGACTACCGGACTGTGACAATGCGACCCACTGAACTCATGCCGGACGGCAAACCGACTGATTTTTGTGATTTCATTATTATTTTATATCAAATAATAATGAAATAACCATAAAATTAGTGGACCCGAAGGCTTCACAGGGAGTCGCAATTTCACGGTCGTGTTTTTCTGATTAATTTCAGAAACAGAAGCATCTGACGATGTTCGGATTGGCCGAAACCGTGAAATTAATAAAATTTAACAAATTTTCAAAATTTTATATTCATAAATTTGTCTATTAATGGCTTGCTTTAGTCCTGACATGTCATAAATAGTTCAGTTGATTATATTAATTAAAAACTTTATTCAATTTTAAACTTATTTCTAATATTCAAACAAATTTTCATTATAAAAAATAATTTTGTTTTTATAGGAAAATTTTTTATGATGAATAAGTCGAGTATATTTCATCAATGACAATAATTTGCTATTTCATTTATTTAATGTTTACTGTAATTTAATAATAAAGTGAGATGACATCATCTCTATTTTATAATTATTTAATTAAAAGTTGAGCATAAACAGATTTGCATAAAAACATATTGGGTATAAATTAATTATATTTATGAATTCAATGATTTAAGTCGCATTCATGACTTGTTATTTTCAATTGTAATTCTAACAATACCAAATTGTTTAATTTTGATAATTTAATAAAGAATTTATGTTTGATTCTATGTTGACACCACAAAAGTATTTGTCCTGTCTTAACTATTGTTGGTTTAATGCCGCTACATATACCCTCTTTTATTTCCACCTCTGACCATTATACTTGCGTTTTTGATAATTCAATAAATAAATATGACGTTTATTGTTATATAATTATTTATTATATTTAAAATATAACGATATAATATTATAATTATATTATGTCGTTATTTATTGAATACGAACTGTTTATATTGATTAAAACTGTTTTTAAATTAATTTAAATATATGAGCCGTACAGACACTTGCATTTTTTGTATTTAAGTGAAATCATTTTGTAAATAGTTAGCAGTTAAGACATACTGACCAGTGTTTTCCACATGGACCCGGAATTAACCCCCTCCCCCTGAGTCGCAGACAGGGTAGGAAATTTTTTGCAAAGTAGGATTAAACCCCCCCCCCCTCCAACAAGAGAGGAAAAAAGAGAAAAAATTGAAGGAAGTTGAAAAAAAGATTAATTAAATTGTGAATTAAGATGTCATATCGTTTCATATTGTGTTTTAATGAAGTTTTCAAGTACTGTAACTCTAAATTAGATAAAAATTTATGTTTTTTCAAACAATATTGAAAAAGTTGTGTTTTCTTAGTATTTTATGTTTCAAATGTCATTATTTGTAAAAATCAGTGTCTTTTCCCAACATTAGAGTTTTCAAACATTGTTTCTAAGTTTAATTGACGAAAATTGACGTTAAATTAAAATTCCCAGCCTATGAAAAAAAATCCCACTCTATACCGCCATTTTTCCCAGCCTATAGGGTAGGAAATTGGTGGACCCCCCCTCATCGGACCAAAGTGCCAATCCCGGGCTATGTGGAAAACACTGTCTATGGACTATATAGCATTATTATTAATAGTATAAAAAGTTAGTTTATAGGTTACATTAGAAATAAAAATATAGTGAAATAAAATTTAACAAATTATATTTTATTAAATTGACACATTAGGTACATTTCGATATGATCTTAGAAATGTATCAAATGGTAATGTAAGAAAAATTAATTAATTTAATATTTAACTAAATAACTAAATGTTCTATAAATGTTTTATCTACAGATATGTTATAAATACATTAGCAGGCTTTTTGAATGGTCAACCACAGCAACCAACGATTGTGCAACAGAATTCATCGACAAAATAGACCATTTAACAATAAAGAACGCTGTTAAAATAAACAACTATAATAATCACAGTACTTGACTTGGTCATTAATTGATTCATACTTTTATGTATGTTAGCCCAAAATTTTTTGTGTGTACTTCCAGCTCTACTTATAATATTCTAGTTTCTTGAAAACCATATATATGTGTAACTATTTTACAACTATTTTTTAGCACAGTTGAATTCAACTGTTAGAGATATTTCAACAACACGTTTTTTAATTAACTTGACCCGTAACAATGAAGAACATTGTTAATTTCATTATTACAGGTCAGGTTATATGAATTTATAGTTGTTAGAATATCTCTAACAGTTGAATTCAATTAACGTTGTTACAGGGTAGTACGGACACGTGTTTTTTCCTACTGAAACTTCTGGAAGAATGAGATGGTGACTTCAAAAAACATCAATTATGTTACAATAGAATATTAAAAAGTAATACATACTTGGTTTGTTAGTGCGTTGCCAGTACCTATATATATATATATAACTTCTATATATTATATATTACAATAAATTACAAAACTTGATAAATATCTCGATCGCCCGAAAGAATTGTCTCATATCACATACAATGATTTTTTTTCAAAATATATATATTGTGGCAATAAAACTACAATAACGGAACCAAATGAGTATGTGGATAATGACGGAGATAACATCAGTGACTCGGACGAAGAGTTAGAGCAGCCTCAGCCTAAAAGACAGAAAAATCAGGAATATGTCGATTCGAAAGGCAGGCGAATTAGGATTCGACAAGGACGGGCTGCAGTTATTAGATTCAGACATTATTCGCCTTATGGTGATGATTTAGAACTTTACTGTTTTGTTAAGTTATTACAAAAGATTCCTGTAGATAGAACATCAGTCTACGACTTAAAAAACAGAACCGGTTCTTATCTTCAGGAATGCCTAGATCGAGGGTTAATCGAGAAAGAGGAGGAAGCAATGCATTTCCTAGAGTCGGCAGCAAAACGTGGTTTCAGCACTGAAAGATTAACAGAGTTTGCGAGAAGGTTGATTGAAGGAAATTGGCTGAAAGACCAAGATATCAAGTCATTACTTGATACTGTCGCTCCATATCATCTGGAGATCGAAGAAGCATTGCGTGGTGAAATAGTAGATGAAGACGTTGAAGGTCTAGGTCTGAATGCGAGGCCACAACTTCCAGTCGATGATTACATCAACAAATTTACTGACTCGCAATTAGGGGCATTTAATCATATAACCTCTCAATGGAAAAATAAAAAACAAGCCCTTGCAATGGTAACAGGTGGGGGTGGAGTCGGTAAAAGTTTTCTTCTGGAAAGTTTGTGCGCATTTTGTAGAGAGGAATCGATTACAGTGCAAAAACTTGCAACAACTGGATGTGCAGCACATTTAATCGGCGGAATAACAATTCACGCCTTTCTCAAAATGGACGCAGACAATGAGTCTCACATGGAAGTGGGCAGCAATGAGGCCTATTTAGTGAAAAGAGTGAAAGTTCTTTTCATTGATGAAGTCTCAATGCTAGACCAAAACGTCTTTGAGAAACTGAATGAAATTTTAATTCTTCATTCAGATAATAAAAGAATATTAGGGGGCAAAAGCGTAATATTGTTTGGAGATCCGGCACAATTACCACCAGTGAACAAACACATATGGACTCCAAGGTATTTCGCTAAATTTGACATCATTGTCCTTAAAGAAATGATGAGACAACGAGATGACACATCATTCGCTGAACTATTGAATAGAGTCAGAGTGGGTGAACAAACATCAAAAGACATTGAAATTCTCAAGCGACGAGTCATAACTGATGAACATTTAGCACAATTAGATCATTCAAAAGGTGCTCATTTAGTCGCATTAAGGAAAAATAAAGACCAACTAAATTTAACAGCTCTGCAGAACATCGCAGGAGAAGAAAGGGTATATGAGGCGCAAGATGTAGATATGGATGGAAAAGATCTGAATGAGAGCACAAAAAAGTGGATTAAGTCAAATGAGCGCCGGTGGAACTTATTACCCGCAAAACTTCAATTAAAAGTTGGTTCTAAAGTAATGTTGATTAGAAATAGGGATATTTGTCACGGATGGGTAAACGGGAGATTAGCCATCATAGAATCGATGACCAACGACTACATCTTGATTAGATCTCTTGTGAATGAAAATCTGAAGTTGGTCACCCATCGAATTAAACAGGAAATCAAATATCCCAACTCGAACACCAAATATTATCGATGTCAGTTCCCCCTCGACTTAGCATATGCAGCGACCATTCACAAAGCACAAGGACAAACATTAGATCAAGCAGTTATTTCTACAGCTGGTCTGTTAACATCTGGACAATTCTATACGGCCATAAGTCGAGTGAAATCAATTGAAAATCTTTATTTCACTGATTTTGAGCCGAAATCCATATTTATTGACCCCGGGTACAAAGCTTTGCTCGAATGGATGAAAGATGTTGATGTACTCAAAAACAACACCACATCTGAAAGAAAAACCATGCCTTACGTTCCTTTTAACAACACACGTAAGAAAAATAACCAAAAAACCAATAAAAGAAAAAAACCGGTCGAATCTGAAAAAGAGAACATTTCAGACGAAGAACAAGACATGGAAATCGATTTAATACCAGAACCGGTTCAAACATTGTCAGTACAAGATCTTCTAATGAGAATTCGCAATATTCCATTAAATGATGATTTTTTCGAACAACTAAATGGAATATTTGACATTTATAACGATTTCATGCAATTATTAAGTGCTGAAGTAGTTAATTGTAGCGGCACAATTTACCATCCATTCCGACACAGTATCGATCATCACGCTACAGAAAACATATATAGAGCAATGCATGCGCATTATAACATCATCAGAACATCTGCTGATGGAAATTGTTTATTTCGTTCTCTTTCGATTGGTCTTTTTGGAAACGAAAGTAAACATATTCATTTGCGCGCTTTAGCTCTTTGGACTATATTCAAAAATTGGGATTACTTCACAGCACTTAATATTGCTGGTATTTTTGAAAGTGAAATATTTTATGAAAACATTCACAATACGACATTTTTCACTCCACAACCTGGACATCTGGAATATGGAGGTGTAATGCATATGAAAGCACTTGCAATCGCTTCACAGAGAGAGATATTTAATTACACCGGTATTAATTTAGATAATCCGGATTATGATATTTCAGAGGATGAGCTCTCTGAAAAAATGTATTTACATCAAATACATTACAACTACTATTATTCTCCTCTTATACCATTAGATGACCAAAAATCACCGCTCATGATGTTATTTACAGGCTATGATCATTATTCCGCCATTTTATTAACAACTAATGTTTCGCGAATATTTCACCCAATGACGGAGGGAACATCAGCTCCAGAGCCTGTCGACGAAGCAATGGCACAAGGAATCGAAGAAATACAACTGGATTGAATTATTCCATACCAGTTGTATTATGTAAATAATTTGTAAATATCAATTGTATATATTATAAAATCATGAAAAACAAAAAAAAACAAAAAAAACAAAAAAAAATCATAAAATTATAAATCACAAAAAAATTAAATAACTAAAAATGGGAGGCAAGGGCGACCCATTCAAAAACTGCCCGAGGCTCTCAACTCAGGTTCGGGTCTACGTCCCGAGAGCTAGAAACGGTATGACCGGCCAAGAAACCTGAATATATATTTATTAGTTTTATTATGTATAATAAAAATAGAAATATGAAAAAAATGTTCTAGCTGGAAAACTACTCATTGTATTTAAATGTTTTTAATGTTTTTTAGTAAAGATCAAACAAAGTCATAATTAAGTGAAAAATAAAAAAATCTCATGATAGGGAAAATTTTTTATACGACTTGAAATATTTTCAGTACAAAAATATGAAAAAAATCCTTTAGCTAAAGGTAGGTAAATATACCCACCACATGGTTATATCAAATTATTTGAAAAATTCATAGCTCCTAAACGGAAAGAGATAATGGAATGGGACTTTGACATCATTAGGGACACTATTTGAGTAGTTTCACATGACATTAAAATATTTTCAAAATTAACCCCAGATCTGCCCCTAGTGAAGAAATTTTTTGGTTTTTCCCTCTTTTTAATGTTTTATAATTCGAATAAAATTTTTATCATCAACTATCTAAATTCTACTCTTGAATACAAAAACAACAATATATCACATGTCTATTTTGTCTTTATAATTTACCCTGAATTAAATGAAATTTTATTTAATTAAAAAAAAGGGGGCAGGGGGCAAATTTTAAAATATCGTAGCTTCTTAACCGTAATAGATAGCGAGATAAGACTTTCACATCATTAGGGGCACTTTTTGATATCTTTCTCGTGACATGAAAATAATTTCCGAATTACCCCCAGAACTGCCCCCCGGGACGAACTTTTTAGTTTTTAATTGGTTTTTAATTGGTTTTTAATCAAAAAATAGCCACAAAATCACCAAAAATAACACAATAAATTTATAAATATTATTGTATGTCATTCTCAGCCTGCTGCGAATGGGGAGGCAGGGGCGTGCCCGCCGGCACTTGTAATAATAATTCATACAATAATATTTATAATCATATCAATATTAACTAGGGTCCTTATCACTATTTTTTCACATATTAACCCCCCTGCATATTAAAAAATTATTAGGTCCGGCGCTTTGACCTAACCCCTAACCGAGCTCGACCACTTTTTGTGTTTAAACCGATTTTGCACCGGAAATCACTTTTAATTTTTTTCCGCGAAAACGGTAACTAGGAATCATAAACTTCCTATCCTAAAAAGATTTAGTATTGAATTACGCAACTTTTTTGATTGAAAATTTTTTCAAGGGGGCATACCCCCTATTGAGAATTGTTGAAAAAACACCGTTTTTTGAGTGAACCTCCCATTAGCTGTGTCGAATATAGACTCCAAACCTATAAAATTAAATAGAAGAGTTAATATCAAGGGGACTTTGATCGGAAACTTTTTTATTTTCTCTTACCGTTTGACCCCCAGAAAAATAAAACCGAAAATTAATAACAGATTCAAAAAATCGTAGCGTCTAAACGGTGGGGTATTAAGAAATATAACAAACACTTTCCTATACTAAGTCAACAAGTACTATAACATAGGCAGAAAAAATTTTCAAAAATACCCTATCTAGAATATTCGGTAATGGACACATTGGGTTTCGGGGGTCCTAGCGGAAAATCTTCTAGGGGCATCATATAAAATTTTCACCTCCAGCCGATAGAGCTTAACTCAATGGAACTTTTTTGTATTTCTCTTCTATTAGATTTCTCAACGGGATTTGAACGGTAATTGAAAACCCGATTCGGAAATTACCGGTGCCGGTAGTTAAAGCATGGTATAATTTAAAAATAAAATTCTATTTTCAGAGTTGATAATACATTGAGACTTATCACTTGAGTCGAAAAAATTCGAAAAAAATCGAAAAAAATTTAGAGACCCACCACTGCTTAACAGAAATTTCGGTAAAAATACCAACCATATGAATGGATGCAAATATTTAAAAAATTCATAACTTCCAAACGGAAAGAGATAATGAAATGGGACTTTGACATCATTAGGGGCACTTTTTGAGAACTTTCTCGTGAAATAAAAATAATTTCTGAATTACCCCCAGAACTGCCCCCAGTAAAGAAATTTTTCGGTTTTTCCTTATTTTTAATGTTTTATAATTGGAGTAAAATTTTTATCATCAACTATCTGAATTCTACACTTGAATACAAAAACAACGATATATTACGTGTCTATATTGTTATTGTAATTTACGCTTAATTTAAATAAATTTAATTTATTTTAAAAAAGGGGGAGGGGGCAAAATTTAAAAAATCATAGCTCCTGAACGATAATAGGTAATAAGATAGGACTTTCACATCATTAAGAGCACTTTTTGAGATCTTTTGCGTGGCATAAAAATAATTTTATAATTACCCCCATAACTGCCCCCGCCGAGTAAAATTTTTAGTTTTTGCCCCCTTATTTGAAAACGGCTAATTTATTTTTAAATTAATTAATAATATTTGGCTTATGTTTATGAATACGAACAAAACGATGTATCACATGCTTAGGATATTGATAAAGTTATAACTGAATTAACTTTAATTTAGTTGAATTAAATTTAATTGTGAATTATCCTTTTTAATGTGGATTCTTTTTTAATTAATAATATATTTTAATTAATTAAGGAATATATATATTTTTTATTCTTATTTATTCAAAATTAGATCAATTTAAAAGGTTCTTAAGTCTATTTGAAGTAATTTTATATTGCGCATGCGCAGTTCGTTAAATCTAACTAAATTAAATTTAATTCAGTTCAATTAAAATTAATTTAGTTCAAAAATTATTGCTTTTTCTTATTTAAAGATTATTAAATAGATTTAAGAAGTAATTAGAGGTATTTGTAATAATTTAGATTTGCGCATGCGCAGGTAGTTAAATCAAACTAAATTTAATTTAATTCAGTTCAATTAAATTTTATTTAGCTTATAAATCAATATTATTAATTAATTAATCAAATTAATTTGGATTTAAGGGTTAATTATAGTTGTATAGGGTAATTTAATATCGCGCATGCGCAATTAGTTAAATCTAACTAAATTAAATTTAATTCAGTTCAATTAAAATTAATTTAGTTTAAAATTCATTGTTATTTAGTAATTAAACATAATTAAGTGGATTTAAATGATAATTAGAGGTATTTGAGGTAATTTCATATTGCGCATGCGCAATTAGTTAAATCTAACTAAATTAAATTTAATTCAGTTCAATTAAAATTAATTTTGTTTAAAATTTATTGTTATTTAGTAATTAAGCATAAGTAATTGGATTTAATTGGTAATTAGAGTAAATTAAAGTAATTTTATATTGCGCATGAGCACTTTGTTAAATCTAACTAAATTAAATTTAATCTAGTTAAATTAAAGTTAATTTAGTTTAATAATCATCGATATATATGTATTAATTAAATTTAATTGGATTTAAGTTGTAAATAGAGCTATTTGAATTAGTTTTAATTTGCGCATGCGCAGTGTGTTAAATCTAACTAAATTAAATTTAATTCAGTTCAATCAGAATTAATTTTTTTAAAAATAAATGTTTTTAATAATTTAATCAATATTAATTTGATTTAATTCGAAATTAGAGATATTTGAAGTAGTTTAAATTTGCGCATGCGCAGTTGGTTAAATCTAACTAAATTAAATCTAATTCAGTTCAATTAGAATTAATTTTGTTGAAAAATAATTGTTATTTATTAATTAATCGTAATTAATGAGATTTAAGTGGTAATTAGAGGTATTTGAGGTAATTTAATATTGCGCATGCGCAGTGTCTAAAATCTAACTAAATTAAATTTAATTCAGTTCAGTCAGAATCAATTTTGTTTAAAAATTATTGTAATTGAATAATTAATCTAACTTAATTGGATTTAAAGGGTAATTTGAGATATTTAAAGTGATTTAATATTGCGCATGCGCAGTGAGTTTGATCTAACTAAATTAAATTTAATTCAGTTCAATTAAAGTTAATTTAGTTTGATAATCATCGATATATATGAATTAATTAAATTTAGTTGAATTTAAGTTGTAAATAGAGCTATTTGAATTAGTTTTAATTTGCGCATGCGCAGTCTGTTAAATCTAAACTAAATTAAATTTAATTCAGTTCAATTAAAGTCAATTTATTTGGAAAATCATTGTAATTTATAAATTAATCATAAATAATTGGATTTAAGATGTAATTAGTGGTATTTGAAGTAATTTTCTATTGCGCATGCGCAGTGTGTTAAATCTAACTAAATTAAATTTAATCCAGTTCAATTAAAGTCAATTTAGTTGAAAATTGATTGTGATTTATAAATTTAAATAAATTTATTTAATTATGATAGTAATTAAGGGAATTTAGGCCATTTTAAGTTCTGCGCCTGCGCAATGAAAGTATGCGCAAATGCCAAAACTGCGCAATAAAAGGTATAAAAGTAGGACTTAGACTAATTCATTCACAGTCGTGTTACTGGTCCGGCGAAGCCCTGTTCAATTTTTTTCAGGGAATCACGACTTAGAAATTTTTTTCAAATTTTTCATAAAGTAAGTATTTTATTAATTAAAAAAATTATTCTTTATTTAAAACCTAATTTAATTAATTAATTCAACAACATTAACTAAATTCTAATTAGTTTTACAATTAAATTTTATTGAATTTAATTTAATTTAGTTAAATTAATTTTAATTTAATTGTAAATTTTTTTATCGTCATAGATTTTCATATTATTATTAGTAAATTCAAATTCCACACAAATTTCTGGTCAATTTGATATATCATATGTCTATATTATTTTGATATATAATTCAATAATTAATTTAAATCAATTAAATTAAATTTAATTTAATTATATATGATTAACGCCTCACATTGATATCTTATAAGTAACATAGACAAATGATACATCAAAATTTTCAGAATAACGAGTAGAAGTTGAATTCGATTAGTATTTTATTAAAAAGAATCTAGAATTTTAATTAATTAATTTAGATTAAATTTAAAGAAAATTTTAATGAATTAAACTAATTTATAGTGTAAATTTTTATAGGAATTATTAACAAAATGGCCCCAATTAAATTCGAATGGGATGATGATAAAGAAAAACATCTATTATCATGCATGGAGAACGCAGGGAGTATTCAAAACAACAAAAGCTTTAAATTTAATATTCGAGCGCTATTTTTACAAAAATATCCAAATTGCAAATTAAAAGAGAACACTTTATATACATATGCATTAAAAGTCGCTGCAGGTAAAAAACCAATATTGCAAAACACTCCAGTTATTAGTTTTTGGGATGACGATAAAGATAAATTTTTAGTTGAATGCGCAAAAGCGGCACAAATAGAAAATGTACGATTAAAATCTATTGGCACATTTGCTGGCAAAGTAGGGAAACATAGCAATTTCGATAAAATTCTATACAATTTATTTAAAGTTAAATATGACAATGCAAACTTTGCTTATGTCCAAAAAAGATTTAATGAGCTTAAATTTAAAGGAGAGATAATATTCGATGAATTAGAAATTAATAAAAAAACGCAAATATCGAACTTTGATAAAATAATGCAATATTGGGAATTTGGTCATGCAATAGGTTTGAAACCTATTTTTCTTGCTTGCTGTCATAAATGTTCTATTTTATTAACATCGACAATGTATAATCATAATAAAACCAGCAAATGTGCATTAAATCCGCCAATATTACAAAAATATAATGAATGTGACATAACATTGCCGTTCAAAAAGAACGAGAGAGACATGTTTTGTTGTTCTACCTGCGGCAACAAACGATTGTTAGAATTATATCCTCTAACACCAAGTCAGGAAAAGAACCTTCCTTTGCCGAATGCTCTTTGCGGTCTAAACAACATCGAAAAAGGTCAAATCGCGATTTGTGCACTTTTTTCAGTGACCGCAAAATATAAGAACAAAGTATTCGGTATTTACGAACATAAAAAGGGAGAAGTAAATGCGTTACACAAAGACGATCAAAGGTATTTTGACATGTATGCAATGATAATTGAAGCGTCTAAAACAGAGACTGAAACTGTTTCAAATAGCAGTGTGAAACGTGCGTTGAATTGGTTGAAATCAAATAATTTGCTATATCAGACCTTTTTAGCAAATTATGAAACTCTTCTTCGATTTCAAACTAATAAAGAAGGAGAGGTGTCAACAATTAAGATCTTCGGTGGTGTTGGATTTGCCCCTGCGAAAGAGCAAGTTGATAGAGAGAAAATCCTGGGAGATGAAAGTCGGGGCCTTCTAATACCATCTGACAATATTCAAGCACGTGGAACAGCAGATATTCAACAAATTATAACTGGTATACAGCACTGCAAAGACTTTGAAGCAGCAAAACAGGCACATATCGACTTCACAAAGGTCAGGTACAATGATACGCACCTTGAGGAAAAAATCTGGCCCCATCTTTTCCCTTATGGAACTGGTGGTTGGAGTCGAAATAGTCTTGGTTTAACGCGTGGAGCGTACATTAAATACCGATTATTGATGTTTGAAAACCGATTTCGACGCGAACCTGCTTACATGTTTTATATGCTTGACCTTCTTTTAAAAGAACGAATCAAGTATTATAATTCCACAAAAGTTGACGTGAAAAATTTGGCTAAACAACTAACTAGGGATGATTTGGAAAATAAAGATCATGATCCCTACAACACCTATGGTACTGAAGTTCCTACCACAATTCCAAATTCTAGGAACTTCTGGGCTTCAAAAACACAAGAAGTCCTGGCATTGTCACAATTTAAATCACGACAACCTGATTTATTTGTGACTTTGACACAAAACGATAGGTGGCCAGAAATTCAGACGTTAATTAAAGATGGAATTGGAACAGCATGGCAGGGGGGCTCTAAAGAGGACGCAGAATTCTTTAGAAACGCACCTGTTCCAGTTGATTATCCAATTGAAATGGTAATCGCGTTTTATAATCGATTTCAACATTTCAAAGACAGGGTGCTAATGAACAAATCTGGACCTCTGGGAGAAGTTGAGGATTATTGGTTAAGAGTTGAATACCAGAAACGGGGTGGCCTACACGTACACATGGCATTGTGGATAATACCCGAAACAATGCC